>BQNB010072122.1:0-32537 GCA_026074375.1 Tanacetum coccineum
ATTATATGATAAGAATTAAAAGTAAACGAGTACGAAACTAAAATAAAATAAATGGTGAAATTATGACGAAATAAATAGCGTTATAAAATGACCTGAAAATACGGAATGTTACACAACGGTAGGCGAAATACTAGGAAACCCTAGTACTAGACTCCCCTATAAAAGGAGTACTCTGACACACCAAAAGGTACGATTTTCTCACTCTTCCCAATACACACACATACTCTCTGACAACATGTGTACTTACTCTCATGCCGGAGTCTAATCGTGGGGTCCGTCCCTACGGTAAGGCTAACGGTTTACTTTCACTTGTGTAGGATATCATTTCAATTCCTTTGTTTAGTACAAGATCTAACCCCAAGAAAGCTTGAAGGTTCAGCACAACAAGTGATCTGAGCCTACTCAATACCCCGTCACATATTTTGTACTAACAAGTTAGCGCCATCCGCGGGACCCGTGCACAATTGCGTTTTACAAAATTCTCACCATGAGCGAACCAGCTGCGCTTATTCCCAGCCCACCCACGTCAGTCGTGCGGAACATAGTGGGAAGAGGAAATGAGCAATTCGTAAAAAGCTTGGACAGCCCCGCGTCCGACGTAGCCCTCCAGGAGTATTGTGACAAGTATTATCATCAGTTGTTACCAATAATAGCTGAAAAAGTCCACCAAAAAAATGCAACAGGAAAAACTAAAGGAAGAAAAAGACCGTCTCAACTTCGAAGGATGTTCAGGAAGAAACTCAAGAATTCAAGAAGTGTCGCAACCCTCTGTGTCCAGAACACCAAACGTCACCGAAGGGGACGACGGTCCGGCCGCTCCCGTAGCATGTCTGGAAGCCCTGAATGAACCAGAGTCTTTTCCAGGCTGAGACGTGATAGGTCAGAATAGCCTAGGCACAGACAGACAGGGAAAGACAAAAGAGACAGAGGAGTATTGGCTGGGGGAAAGGAAAAGAGTGTGTTCGCACATTCGGAAAGCCGTTACCAGAGCTCCCGGTCTAGAAAAACGAAACCACCCTCCGAGAGTGAAGACAATGGAGAAGGACACTGGAAATCAAGATCTAAGAAGCAAAAGTCAAGCATTGAGGAAGACGACATGTCTTAACCATGGGTGTGCGAAGAAACGGATCCTTTCACTCCCCGGATCCGCTACTTCGATTTCCCAAAAAAGACTCAGATGCCAAATAATGTTAAGACATATGACGGAAGTGATGATCCAGAAGATCACTTAAAAATATTTCAAGCAGCTGCAAAGGTGGAATGATGGGAAATGCCGACATGGTGCCACATGTTCAATTCTACACTCACTGGATCCGCTAGGGTATGGTTCGATGACCTACCTCCGGAATCCGTAGACAGTTATGATGATTTGAAAAAGGTATTCCTAGCAAACTTCCTTCAACAAAAGAAATGCATTAAAGACCCGGTAGAAATTCACCACGTCAAGTAAAGAGAGGGGGGATCTACATAATATTTCGTGCAAAGATTCAAGGCCGAGAGTAGGCACGTCAAGGGAGCCTTAGAGTGCATGAGAATTGATTCGAATTCCTTTTCGTATAAATATAAATATAAATAAATATATAAATATAAATACGTAAGGATAAAAATCAATAGTAAGTATTCCAAGAGGCTTTTAAAAGATTCGCTTTTATCCAAAGCACAATCCCTCAAAACCTACCCGAAGTCGTAATCCCGTCGAGGTGCAAATTGAAAATCGAAGACGTTTGTGATCGCGTAATTTGAATGGTTAAAAAGGAATTTGTAATTTTGATTACTAATCTACAAATAAAATGCAAAAACGAATAGGGAAAACCTAAAAACGAAAGCTAAAAGTGATTAAAACCTAAAAACGAGAACCGGGCCCGAAACCCGTTCTTTAAAAACTCAAATTTTGCAAAAATAACCCTACGAAAGCAAATTTAATTTTCCTAAGTGCTAAATGATAAAAGAAAATTTTCTAAAAAAGAATTATATTTTTTTGACTTTTTAATAATTTTTTATGAATTAAAAACAGATTTTAAAAGAAAAATTGATTAGAAATAGTAAACTTAAATGGAAAATTCTAAAAAAATAAGGAAAAGTAGCTTGAAGGATGTTGGTTTTATAAAAAATAAAAGCTGGAAAAGTGGCTTATCGATGCAAACATATAATGAAAAAGTCCCAAGGGCGTGTTGGTAGTAGAGAGTGTGTGTGAGGCTTAGTATAAAGGGGGAGGTCCAGGGTTCGAGTCTTGGCCTCCCCTTTTTGCAAAAAATATTTTCTTTTTATTTTTTTTAAAACTTATAAAACTAGGAAAATTAAACTACTTTAAAAAAGACAATTTTTTAGAAACTCATAATAAGTTGGAAAAATAAGCAACAAGAAGCAACAGTTTCACTTTTTTACAAAGTCCTAAAGAAAAGCTAGCTGCTAGGCAATTTTAAGAGCAAATAAGCAAGAGAAAAAGGAAAATAAGCAAACACAGATTGTTACATACACTAAATAAGCAGGACAGAGCAAAAATAAGCACAAAAATTCAGACAAATAAGCAAGAAAAGAACAAATAGGCTAAGGGCAAAAGCTGGTGCAGGGCAGCCTAAGGGACAACATTTAAGCTTAATTTTAAGCACTAAAAAGGCATCCTTAGGGCTAACAGCTTATAAGGGCTTATAGAACAGCTTATGGGCTTCTAAAATCAACAAAAAGAATAAAGTTTTAAAAGCAATTAAGCCTTGAAAAGGTTAAATGAAAAATAGACAGTTTGCAATGGGCAAGCTCCCTTTTTTTTGGTTTTCTTAGAAATAAACAAGGGCAACTGCAGACCCAAAATAAGCTAAGAAATTAAGCTTCAAAATTAAAATAAAGTTAAAACAGATGGAGACAAGCTCCTAATGAGCTTGTGCTCAAAATTTTAAGGCCTATAAACAAGTTTAACAATCTGATAACTGAAAATGAAAATTGGCAGTTTTAACTATGAAAAATGCTTACAAAAATTGACAGATTTTTAAAAGACACTAAAGTAAACTTGAAAGACTATACTACTGCACTTAGACACCAAGAACAACACAAAAATGACACTTAATAGAAGGTTTTGAAAGCTTATTCAAATAAGCTGTTTGAAAACCCAATTCTGAACAAACAGGTTCTCCAACATCTCTTAAGAAAAAAACTCTAAACAGACTTAAAGACCTTGACACTATTAAAAATAGATAAAGGATGGACTTAAAATCAGCTTGCCCAAAAAGTGCAGGTGACCAAAGACGGTTTAAAACTTAATTTGTTACCACTTTAATCCCTTGTACCAAAACCACCCTTTATGTTTGAAAAACTCAATTTTTAAACTGATTGGAGTTTTTAGCACAATGTTTTGAAACTACGACAACTAAGCTAAGATAAGTAAAAATAAGCAAAAAACACACACAAATAAGCAGTTAAATAAGCAGATAAGTAAAAAGCAGTTTATACGGCAAATAAGGTAGTTTCAAGTAAAAACACAAACTAAGGACATATAAGCACTAAACAAGCATATATAAGCATAAAACACATAAATAAGCAAGAAAAAGCAATGATAAACAGAAAATAAGCAGATGAATAGTAAAATAAGCAAAAATGTAAAAAGTGAGCTTACAAAGGTCCTATGCTTTTTGGCAAGAGAATAAGCTTTCAAAAGCTTAAAAACAAACCTATATGCTTCCCATAAGCTCTAAACCAAAGGCCTTCCTTAATACACTTTGCTCCTTTTGATTTGACAGATTCTTGATATTTTTGGTTTTTTTAGTTTTTGACAGAAAATGAAATAACCTTTTATATGAGCTTGTAATCACTTAAAAAAAAAAAAAAAAAAAAAAAAAAAAAAAAAAAAAAAAAAAAAAAAAAAAAAAAAAAAAAAAAAAAAAAAAAAAAAAAAAAACAAAACAAAAAAAAAAAAACAAAAAAAAAAAAAAAAAAAAAAAAAAAAAAAAAAAAAAAAAAAAAAAAAAAAAAAAAAAAAAAAAAAAAAAAAAAAAAAAAAAAAAAAAAAAAAAAAAAAAAAAAAAAAAAAAAAAAAAAAAAAAAAAAAAAAAAAAAAAAAAAAAAAAAAAACAAACAACAAAAAAAAAAAAAAAAAAAAAAAAAAAAAAAAAAAAAAAAAAAAAAAAAAAAAAAAAAAAAAAAATGCATATATAAGAGCTTAAACAAGGTATTTAAAAGACAAGTAGCTTAAATGACAAGTATGTAAAATAAAACAGTAAATTTCTTAAAAATAAATTGCAAGTATTTAAAAGACTGAAATTTAAATGACAAGTTATATTAAAATGCAGTAATTAAAATGGTACAAATTTGTGAATACTAAACACTAAAATTCGACAAAACTAATAAGCAACATACTGCTTATATTTATACTAAGAGTTCTAGGGTTTTCTTCTTGTGCTTTCTCTGTGAGAGGCTTGAGATTTGTGTTTATTGTGTGAGAGAGTAGCCAAAGCTCATCTTAGCCCTTCATTCTTTCTTGGTGCCCAATCCCATCAATCTTGTCCCTTCATTTCTTTGGCCAATGGGATTTTCAGGGATTGCCAAAGTGGCAAGAGCCCATGTGGGGTGTGGGGTGATGGAGAGTGACAGTTTTGTTGGGTGGTGAACAGTAAACGAGGCGGGGGAGACAATGAACAGTATGTGGGGTTGTTTTGGCGGGTAAATGGGGTTTATGTCTGTTTGTTTAATTTGGACAGGGTAGAAGTTTGGGGTCTTGGCAGAGTAAGCCCCTCAAGGTGTATGGATTTATTACATTGAAGGTCCTTGTGGTGTGTTAAAAGTTTTGAGGATTGGCAAGAAAAGTCCTCCATTGTTATGTATGTTGTTGCAAATTCAATCCTTATGACAAACGAAAGTTAAGGGTTAAGGGGAAATATGACTTAACGTTTGTTAAGTGCATATGGGCCATTTATATTGAACTTGGGCCGGTTTGTATAATAAAGGGATTGGGCCATGTTTGGTATATTGGTCTTCACATTAACCCTTAATGGGCTGCCCCGGCCCATTAGATGGGTAAGGGTGGCCCATTAAGTGTTTCTTCGATTTTTGGCTTCGGCTTTGACTTTGACTTCTTCGGGGTTGACTTTGACTTTGACTTTCTTGGACTTTGGCTTTGATTTGACTTTGTCTTTTTCACGCTTTTCCATTCCGTGCTCGGTTTTGTCTATTTTTTTCGTCCTTTTCTTGGATATCCGTTTCCTGCATAATATAATTGAAAACATACAAATACACTGTATTTATGGTACGTTTTTGGTCATTTAAGTCTGGTTTGAATGAAAAACGGTATGTGTAATTAAGCACATACCAAAATCCCCCATACTAAACTATTGCGTGTCCTCACGCAATGCTACAAGTAAGCACTTAAGAAGACTAAGAATCTCAATCCCCCTCGACTAATAACCTCGAAAAGTAGCTAAGCGTTCGTCAAGGGGAATGAAAGAATCATAAGTTTTGAAAAGCCCTGTTTTTACCATTTTTTAAATGTATTCACTTATTCCTACACGTATTTTTGTTCTTTTCGTTTTTCTCATTTTTTTGTACTTTTCATATTAAGCAACTAACTAGAACGTTTGACTTTCGTTATTTTTATAACTTTTAGGGATCATAGAACAAGATGCATTTCAATCCTAAAATGCCCCTAAAAAGGATAAATTCATCGTCCCTGACTTTTCACTTATTCCAAACCAAGCTTAAAACGAAATCACCGCTAAATATGAGTTAAGATGCTAACACTACTCATATTTGCAACTTGTGAACTTTTCGCTCCCGACAATTATTATATATTAGGTGAATGTGCCATTTCGAATTTCAACTATGGATCAACGTTTTACAAAATTCTATGCTTCACGTTCCACCCGAGAATAATAAGTTTGAAGGCGAGATCATCCCATGTAGCGACTTTCGTCTCGGCACATCCCAACCTTGCGGCTAAGTGACCAGGCTTTTGACACCCCACAGAGACTAGTATCGGGACTCACGGACCTTCGGTTTCAAAAACTCTTAGGTTTCCCGTATATACATAGCTTATTTAGAAAAACTTAAAATAAAATAGTCTTAGTTCAAAAGCATATTTAAATTTAAGAAAAAGAGATTTTCCCTATATTTATTAACTCACATTTACTACACTTAATATAATTATTCATTCTTAAGGAAATCCTCGACCTTTTAGAAGGCTGCAACATCGGTTGTGAGCCGGCAAGATGCAACAAACTTTTATCAGCCCACAGTTTATAATTATTACTCATTTTTTTTTCATTTTTTTCATTATATATATATATTTTTTCACTTTATATTACCACGATATAGAGAAAATTTCGTTTTAGAAAATTTAAGTATAAATTTGAACTAAAATTATTGATATCGACTATACTTCAAAAATTGTTGATTTAAGTTTAATTTTCAAAAATAGCACGTATTATTAGTCCAGTTAGAAGCTTATGGGAGAAAAAGCCACAAATTACACACATGAGCTCTTAAGATTTCCAAATAATCCTTGTTTAGCATCCAACTCATACTTAACTCTATCATTTTTCGTTCTTCGCAATCCTGCGAATAACGCTTAGTCTAAAAGTTAAGGTACAAGCTAGTGCTCAACACGCTCGATCGTGTCTCTAATTGTTACTCTTTTTCATAACCCAGCAGGAAAAGTCAAAATTGTGACAACACTTATTTTATTTTTTGAAAATTTTTAAAAATTTTAATTTTTTGGTATTTTCAAATTTTGTGGTAAAAACGGGATTCGTGAAAACAACTGACTGCAGGCCACAAATCAAATCAGAAGACCCCCCCCGCCCATACTAAGACTAAACATTGTCATCAATGTTTTAAGAAGGGTCTCTTTCGTATATCCTAAGCCGTTTATTAAAAGTATGCTTAAAGTAAACGTTTAGTCGATAAGATTTGGATATCGAATTCCCAAATGAAGCTGAGGATGTGAAGCTCTTGTGATCGAAGGACAAAACTGCGAGCACGAGAGGCTTAAAAAATCCGGGACAATACAACACAAAACACAAAACACGGAAAAGGAAAAAGGCAAGCCTCTTACAACAACAAAACACTTATTCATTACATACCATATACTAACTCTATTATTACTAGGATAAGCTGGTTTGCACCGACGAAGCGCTTGTTTTAGGTCACTTAGCTTGACCCAATCCCCCCATACTTGAGTTGGTCAAGGGGGATAGAAATGGAGACACGGAACATCCAAGACACGGATGTATATCCATAAAGGTCGCAAGGAATCAATCTCATTGGCTTTCAAGTATTTTAATGACTTGAAAGCCTTTAGGGCCCGATGAGATAGTTCCGGGAGAAGGGAAGTATGAACTCTTTTAGAAGTTAGAATCCCGGGGTTATAAACTTTTTCCTCATTTTCGGATGAAAACGAGAGTAAAGCTCCGAGCCCGAGAACTTCTTTGTGGAAAGAAAGTTCATAAAGAGGAGGATTAAAATCCTCAAGAATTAAAGAAGCATTAGTGGTCTTCTTTACATTCTTATCCGGTGTTGCACAGTTGGTGACTTCAAAGAGGTTTTCATGAATGAGTATACCCATATTAAATACCTTATCCTCGTTGTTGGTTAAAGACAAAGCATCAACCTCGGAAAAATCCTCATAGAAAACCGAGTCACATTCGGGAAAAGGAAGGAAATCATTTGATCCAGGAAGATCAAAGTCATCTATCAAGATTTTAGAATCTTTGATTTTCTCTTCCTTGGAGTCAAATGGATCATCATAAGTATCATCATTAACGGTTTCAAGATCAAAAAGTTCATCATCATAATCATCCTATAATGGTGGGGATGAGTAATCAAGAGCATGTTCATCGGTGAACATCTCAGAAATGGTATCATCAAGATTGTCATCAAGAGAATTTTCATCAACCTAATCTTCGAGAATAGAATCCATATCCTTGATAGGATCATGGTTAAGCAAATACTCTAATTCTAGAAGATCAGATTCGGCATCAAAGGGAAGATCATCATTTCCTGGTGGAAATGTGATATGAGCGAGTTCATCGGCGAACTCCTCAAGAAAATAGTCGCTAGTCTTAGAAATGTGGAGACTAGGTGAAGAGGAGGTGGTACTGCCACTTAAAGAATTATGAAAAGGAGGGAGAAAAGATGAAGGATTACAATTTCCTGGTGGAAATGAATCACTTGCGAGATAAGCTTTGAATTCTTCCCAAATTAAATCACTTTCTTCGAGGGAGATAAGTGTAGGGGAAGAAGAAGAAGACTTGGTCTCAGGTTCTGAAATCAGAGTGGGATTGCCACTCGATTGATTATCATGATGCGGAAGGAGATCTTTGGTTTTATCAAGATTTAGCAAGTTCTCAATAATGTCTTCCTCCGGATCAAAGATATCATCATTAACTTTCGGTGAAGTTAAATTGGTATGAGAAGAGACAAGAGAAGTGGGATTGCCACTTGGATGATTTGTTGCAAACAAATCTTCACGAATTTCCTCATGTGAAACATTGTAGACATCAATCACGTTGATTGATTCTTGATGAGGTTCGTTTGAAAAGCTTGAAGTGTCATTTCTTATGTTCAAGATTAGTCTTTCATTAAAGTCACGGAGAATCATTTCTTCCCCATGAACATCAATCAAAGCACGAGCGGTCCGTAAGAATGGTCTACCCAAGATGAGGGGGATACGTGGATCGCTCTCATAATCAACAATGACAAAATCAACGGGGAATGTGAAATTTCCAACCGGAATAAAGACATCTCTTGCAATTCCTTTCAGAGTGCAAATATCACGGTTAGCAAGTTCAAGAGTCATTTGAGTGGAAATAAGCTTGGGTAATCCTAACTCTTTCCACACCGAGAGTGGCATCAAGTTGATGCTAGCACCTAGATCGGCTAGGGCTTTGCATTTGAGCTCATTAAAATCACACGGAATAAGAAATTTCCCAGGGTCACCTAGCTTTTTGGGAAGCTTCTTTAGGATAACAGCTAAGCAATTTTCACTAACGGGTGTATTTGCCAATTCTATAAGCTTCTCCTTATTGGAAAAGAGACTCTTAAGCATCTTTTGATATTTCGGGATAAGAATTAATGCATCGGCAAGAGTGATGTTGATATGAAGCTTTTTAAACATTTGTCAGAATTTGTGAATTTGAACATCATCCTTTTCTTTTTGTTTCTCTTGGTTCACTCTAGACGGATAAGGGATATTCAGGTGACGAGGATCCCTTTGATGAATCACAAAATTTCTTTGTTTAGCTTTTTGGACTAGAGGGGACTTGAGGAGGTGGGACCTTAATGGTATACTCACCATGTTTCGGGTCCGTTAAAGTCTCCTCTACACGTTCATCCTCCTCCGAATTAATGAATGGATGAGGCATAGGAATGGTAGGTCCATCAAGAACAAAAAAAAACAAAACAAAAAAAAAAAAAAAAAAAAACCACTTCGAGTGGTAATGGCTATCAATTCACCCCCCCCACCCCCCCATCGGGTTAGCAACGGTGTTGCTAGGGAGAGATCCCGAACCCGAGGTAGAAGCGGTGTTCATTTGAAAGAAACTAGCCATCATGTTCTTAAGTCATTTGTTTTGATTTAACATGAAGCTGGATTGAAGATAGTATATCATTACCTTAAACTCATTTTTCACATTATTAATTTGAGCTTGCATGGCTTTCATATTAACATCATTTATTTTCTTAAATTTTTCCAACTCACTTAAAGGAACATTTTGGTTTTGTTGAATTAGAGCTTGATAATTTGCATTTTGATTGAAATTGTTTCCTCGGTTATATCCTTGAGGTTGGCTAAAACGGTTTTGATTATTTTGCCCGTTTGGTTGAACAAAACCTGGTGGTCTTGTTTGATTAACCACACCTGGAGGACGATAACCGGCATTACCCTGATTGTAGTTACCCGTGGCTGCTGCAACGTATCCTTGAATATTATCCCGATATTCCGGGAAAGTGTTGCCATCGGCGGCTAGACACTGATAATAAGGATGAGGACCACCGCAAGTAACACAAATCTCCTCAACAGCTTTTACGGAAGCTGGAGGTGGGGTAGCTTGAAATTGTTTAAGAATAGCCGTCATAGCGGTAGTCACAGCACTCGTTTGCTGATTTACTGCATGAGTAAGCTTGGCTATATCGGAAGAAGAAGAATTACCATCACTTGATTTCACTTGAGAAACAACCGATTTGTTTCTTGAATTGCGGACCTTGGATTTGTTTTCGATAATCGTCAACACATCTTGAGTACTTCTTTCCAAGAGATTGCCACCGGCGGCAGAATTTAAGGAATCCTGGTCGGAAGGGTTCAAGGCATTATAGAAAGTATCGAGTTGGTGCAATTCGGTGAAACCATGATGAGGACAAGCACGAAGGAGATCTTTGTATCGGTCCCACGCCTCATGAAACGATTCATCAAACTTTTGTTGAAAATTAGAAATTTCATTTTGAAGGTTTTGTAGTGCTTGGGGGGTAATAAATTAATTAATGAATTGGACACGAGTCATCCCAAGTGGTATAGAACGGGGGGGGGGGGGGGTTCTTTTTCAAGCCACCGGCGGGCTGCCCCCGCAAGAGAGAAAGGAAAAAGCATAAGCTTAATCGCATGATTCGGCACATCCTTGTATTTGATTGTGGAAGTTATTTTGTTGAACCAACGGATGTGGTCATGAGGATTGTCTTTCTCAAGTCCGAAGAATTGGTCCGAAGTCATCATATTAATGAGACTGTGCTTGAGCTCGAAAATGGCTCAGCAAGAATTGGTGGAAACCACGATTGCCTCCGCATAACACTCGGTGGCGTGCAACGGTGTAATTCCGTACTGTACACTGGATAGGCCTTCATAATACGGTGATTCTTCAAGAGGCGCACGTTCCGACTCTTTGATTAGAACGTCTACGGTTACGACGTTTCGGATTTGAAGTGGTTGGATTAGAAGAAGAATTACCAACGAGATTAGAAGAAGAACGAGTGCGCATGCACTAAAAAGATTAAAAGAAAAATATTTTTGGTTTTTTTTTTCAATTTATTTTAATGGACAAAACGAGATTGAATAACTTAAACCAATAATCGACAAGCTTCACGGTAGCTCTTTAAAAGAAAAACGCACAAAGGAGCGGAGGAGTAGGAAAAACCGCGAGCTATAAAAAACCTTTCTTCCCTTTAGGGTCCCGTATGTTCCTCGGAACAAACCCTTCCTTATACCCCTCTTAGAGTTGGTTAAACTTCTAAAGGTGAGCCGTACGTTGCTAGTGACACAAAGGCAAGTTTTGAATCTTTTGTTCGGGAACTTATTATGATAATGCTCAAGATGCAAGCATTATATTGATGATGGATTTTTATTTCTTGATTAAGGACGATTTTTTAATGTTTTTGATTTTTCTTGATTTTTAGTTTTTTTATCTTATACTAATACTAATAAAAGAAAATAAAAAATATTTTTGTGTTTTTTATATTTTTATAAATAAAAGGTAATATTCTAAACGGGATCAATAAACTTCACGAGGAAGGGTCTTCTCAAAAACTAATCTTCATACGGAAACGATAATCGATTATACCTCCCCGGCAACGACGCCAAAAATTGATTCGAATTCCTTTTCGTATAAATATAAATATAAATAAATATATAAATATAAATACGTAAGGATACAAATCAATAGTAAGTATTCCAAGAGGCTTTTAAAGATACGCTTTTAATCCAAAGCACCATCCCTCAAAACCTACCGAAGTTGTAATCCCGTCGAGGTGCAAAATTGAAATCTGAAGACGTTTGTGATCGCGTAATATTTGAAATGTTAAAAAGGAATTTGGAATTTTGATTTACTATCTAGATAAATGCAAAACGAATAGGGGGAACTAAAAATACGAAAGTAAAAGTGATTAAACCCTAAAAACGAGAACGGGCTCAGAAACTGTAGCACCTCGGAAAAATAAATTTTTGTAAACCTCATAAAATTATAGAACTTTCAAAAACGAGAACGTCCTCGAAAGAATCACTAAAAACGGAGCTATAACGAATAAAATACGACATTTACGGGTTTTACGACAACAAAAACGATTTTTATAAAAGTCATATCTGGTGTGAACAGTAAAAGTTACTGTTCACCAGAGGGTCAAAATATCGAAAATGTCAAATTATGATAACTCGTCCTAATACGAAAAGATGGGCATAAGAAACGCGAGAATCGGGCTTAAAACGCAAAAGTTATGCTAGTTTTACTAAACGGTAATTATAAACGTTTTAACTTATTAAACACAATTTTTCCAAAACCATTAGTTGGTGATTGAGCTATATAGAATATTATGTGGTTATCAAAGTACTATATTACTAGGGAGTTTCATAATGAGGCCTCTTCGGATGGCGTTTCGACGAGTTGTTGGATTTACGATTTAAAGTGTCCTAACTCCTCGAACGTCATGTCATGACCTCTTTAATTATGATAGCCCGAACGATAGTACGAGGTAACAACTATAAGATTAGATTTAAGTACTTGGTACTTATCCGACCTATGATAATTTAGGTTGCATTCGATCTTTTACGTGACGCTTTATCTGCGGTATTTGGATTATCTGAACTCAAGGTGAGTTCATAGCCCCACACTTTTTACAAGTTTTACTGATTTACTATTATTTGGGGTGGAAACATGCTTTGTTTTACAAATTGGACGCAAGTATTGATTACATGATTGCCTAAGTACCGATAACCCAATTAAGCCCATTATCATGAACTGTCAATTGCATAGATGTAGTTGGGAATTACATTATGTGAGCGCGAATGTTATTTAATAGATCTATTCGGGAAACGACCTCCCCGTTCGGGTGACTAGCTATCACCAAGAACGAACGTTATAGCATGTCGAATTTGGGATGTTTTCGGGTTAAAACATCATTGCGGGCAGAAATTGCAATATATAGTTTAATTGCAAGAAAGATCGTCGAGCTTCAGTGTCATGAGCTTAGTGTAAATGTAATCTATTTTTGTGAGATCTGCATGTGTTGCATTATCACTAAAAAGTCTTGCGGTCCTACACATTTTGATTTATCAAACCTATGAATTCACCAACAATTATGTTGACATTTTTAAGCAATGTTTTCAGGAGATCAATAGGCATGGGATGCCAGGGATGCATTGGGTTACATTTTGGATTGCACGCTTAAAGATTTAGGTGCATCATATTTTGGGAAATGTATTTCCAACTTTTGTAATATTCAACAATGAACAAGTAAAGCTATATGCTTTTGTATTAAATCTTTCAATTAAATCCAATGTATCATTTTAAACGACTTTTTGTGTCGTTCTTATATATCTTGTGCTATTGATCTTGAAGTAACACGCCCCGGACCCTTATTCCGCTGCGACCCAATTTGGGGGTGTTACAGATTGGTATCAAGAGCCAAGGTTATAGAGAACCAGGTCAAAATGTTTTTGCTGGACTATAACCATTTTCAAACATTGCGCATTGTTATATAAGAAATCTAATTTGTGCATGCATGTTGCGTCGGTTAGAATGCAAGCAGAAAGAGAAAGAAAAGCAGTGAGTGAAATGCTCACTGCTGAAGAGTTTTTTAGCAGTCAAAGAAGAAAGGAAAAAGAGACAATGTGACATTATATTCAATATGAAGTAGATAGAAAACTAATATATATACATAGTGGCTGATAACGAAAGAAGCAGAAATCAAAACAGTGAGCATAAAAGCTCACTGTTATCGTGAGCAGGAAAGCAGAAAAACAGAAAAACCTGAAAAAGATAGGCCATGTGGGTGTCTAGTATGGTATTATAATAATACATATGATATTTACTAAATTATACATGTAAATTACTTTGTTAAAGTTAGACGTAAAAGAGTGTAGACATTTGAATGAGTTCGAGTTTTGAGTCTTCGCAGCCGAGCTCCCAAATGGTTCGGTAAACTTATTTAATGAGCCAATGTTTGCTTTTATAAGTAGAAAGTTTAAATAACATTTTCTTACGACTTAAAATGTGTGCCCGTGAAACCGAGCTTTAAAGTAGTAGTACTATTTATAAAAATATGGTTAACGCTAAAAATATTTTAAAAGTCCATTCGGGTTTAAATATAAAATTATGAGAACGAAAGAATATAAAATATATATATTATTATTTGGAAAGTCAAGGAGTTAAAAAAAATATTTTGATAAGAGATTTAAACGAAGCGAGTCGTAATGTATAAACCTGATAAATACACAGATAAATTAACAACTTCGATGTAGAATAAAGAAACGCAATAAATATAATAACTTACACATAATGTTCACCTTTCTTAAATATAAAAGCACGAACTTGTAAATGTAAATCTGACGTTACGCGGCATATTATAATTAAACAATTCTGTATAAAATATTTATCAGTTTTAAGGTCGCCATTAGAGCCACAGTTTAATTAGCACTTTGAAAACATAAAACGTAAACTCGTAAACGGACGATACCCTTGACCATTTGCCATAAATCATTGCATTAAGTATTAATATGTAGACTCAGACTTTGTCATAATTATTTAGGTGCTTGACTGAGTCACTGTTTGACGTGCCTTAATCCATTATTAATCTCGGACGATTAACCAACAAGGTGAGTTTTCATAGCCCCTACTTTACTATTTTAAATCATCTTTTAGGGTGAGAACATTGCTTATTTTAAACGTGTGAATACAAGTGCAATTACTCATTACTGGTGTCTAAGTCCCGATTTAACCCAAGTTCTATTTGCCCAAATATCATGAACCTTCAATTTTGTGACGCGAATGTTATGGATAGATCTATCAATTGACAATCCATTGTTTGTCTTGGCACTGACAATTATCTAAGTAAACTCATTCATTGAGTCAGAACTACGGGTGCCCGGTTAGACACCTGCAAGGGCATTCATTTATTGTTGGTATATTTAACGCCTTTGGTGGTCATGAGCTGAAGACAATAGTAATGCAATTTATATGACTTTTGTATCTGTTTATATTATCATATGTGGATGAAATCTTGTGATTCACAAACACTACATTTCTGCTCAAACAAACCTATGAACTCACCAACTTTATGTTGACACTTTAGCAATGTTTTTCTCAGGTATTAAGAATGAAGATGCTATATGAAGTCTCATGCATTGCAGTTATTTTTTCGTTTATCTGAAGATCACATGTATCGTCGAAAAACAATTGTTGTATTGTCTATTTTTTATGCTTACCGCTGAATGTTAAACATTTATCCACTTTCCTAATTCAAGTGATCGATTTTTCTTTAATTGTCTCATATAGAGGTCGTTCTGTATTGCTTTGAAGCATGATATTCATGAAGTCACGCTCCCTCGGTTGTCATTATACTCTGATATTTTGGGGGTGTGACATATTGGTATCAGAGGCTTGAGCTATAGAGAACTAGGTTGCATAGTAGGCACTAGACTATAACTACATATCGGCTTAACATGCTATATTATGCTTCTATTGTCTGTCATTGATGGTTTCTCAATATGGGGTACATAGGAATCAACAATCAAAGGAGTTCATATATTAAATGGGGTTACATGTGACATAGACAAATATGAGATACATATACTTAATATGGGTATGTGGTAATAACATATACATAACTTAATAGGGTACATGTGGCATTAAACAGGCTTTTAACTACCGTATTTTTGGAATATATCATACCTTATTGAATTTTCTTTGTCTCAGCGACCATGTCCAAACCCGGATGAAATTGAGACACACCGATAACACTACAACTAGGTACCTCCAGACTCCCTGAGCACACCTCCCTCAGGTGTACCACAGGAGACGTCCTACTCTAGGATTACTTATTTTGCCATCTGTATCGCCATTTTCCCCAACTATCAGACGTACCGCTCGTATATCTATCCCACCTATTGAGCCAAATCTTGCTGAACGTGCCAGAATTTCTGCTATAACTTGATGATTACCAACTTAGATCCTCTTACACCACCACCCTCACCTTCATCCCCATTCACGATGGCTGCTTACCAGCAGATGATTGCTGAAATGGACCCCACCTAGAGAGAGGAAGCTCTAACAGAAACTGGTCAGAATTCAGTGCCTGTACACCGTATGCACAACGCGCCTTAGAGGACAATTGCATACCATTCTCGAGGACATGGACCATTACCCAAATGCCTGTTTGGAGGAGTTAGAAGATTCAAAGACGACTGTGGGATGTGAAGCCCGAGTTTGAGAAAAGTTTCGTTGGAGCACTACGATGACTGAATTGATTACTCAACTTAGGCAAATGTGTGAGGATGCGGAGGATCGTGTTAGTAATGCTCAGGAGGAAGCACGACAGAAGAGTAAGGAGGCACTCGAGGAAGTGGTCCAGCAAATCTACCATACCAACAACTAGTTTTATTTCCGTCTTTTGTATAACCACTAAGCTATGGGTTTGTCATGGCTAGTGAACTCTTGTATTCCCGTACTCTTTAAAATAAACATCGTATTTACGAATAATAACATTATTAATTCCAAAGGACATGTCATTTGTAGTAACGTGACTATCTTTACGCATATAACTTTTATACATGTCATAACTGTCATCTTCATTGTCCCTCTTATAGAAAATGGCACCCGGACGACGCCCAACTGTCAACCGGAACCCTCTAGTCAACCATTCGACCAACCAAAACAATGTGGATATCAACAGTGGCATTGACACGCAAATGCTCAACCAGCTTATTGCCACAAGAGTTGCTGAAGCACTCGCAGCTGCCGCTGTGACTCATGCTGCAAGCACTCAAGAAGAGAACAACCTAGGATCCAACTCTTCCCAAAACAAGACATGCAACTACAAGGAATTTTGTGCGGTTTATGATGAAAAACTTTCCCGTGTACTGAGGTGCTGTAGGCTTAACCCGATGGTTTGAGAAACTAGAATCCCAATTTGGGATAAGCAACGTTGCAGAAGGTGACAGAGTCAAATTTGCTTCTAGCACACTGCTAAATGGTGCTTTAACTTGGTGGAACGTGTATGTTCATTCTGTTACTCTCGATACCGCTCATGCCACACCTTGGAGCGATTTTAAGGCTATGTTTATTCGGAAGTATTGTCCTAGGAATGAAATCAAGCAAACGGAAAATGAGTTGTGGAACTTAAAAGTAAAGGGTACAAACCTTACTGCCTACAATCAACGTTTCCAAGAACTCATCCTCTTATGCCCTGAAATGGTACCCAACACCGATCGGTTGTTGGAACGTTACATCGAAGGTCTACCTTTGAGCATCAAGGGTAACGTAACATCATCCAAACCAGTAGACTTGCATGAAGCAATTGACATGGCTCAAGGTTTGATGTACCAAGTGGTCCAAGAGTTAGGAGAAAACTCTGGTGACAAAAGGAAATGGAACAGAAACCACTACACCCACAACCCCAACAACACCAACAACGCTAGCAACCTCAACCCGAATAAACGCCCAGAGACAGCAAGGGTGTTTACAGCCGGACAAGGTTCTTCAAGTTACCTCACTACGGAAAATGTAGACGACACCACACTGACGCATGCCCTCCTGCTTGTTACAACTGTGGAAAGGCAGGACATAAGGCCAAAGACTATCGCGTTCCACCTCGTCCCGCAAACCAAAAAGGACCAGGAAGCCAAGGAGGACAGGGAAGTGATGTTACTTGTTTCGGATGTGGATAAAAAGGACATTACAAAAATAAGTGTCCAAACAATGGGAATCAAGGCGGTGGAAATCAAATTTGAGGCAACCCGCAAAACCCTCAGAACAATCAGAGGCAGAATCAAGGGAACCCTAAGGGAAGTAACCAAGCATCAACCAGTACTCAAGGAGGACACAGGGCACCTGGCAGAGTATACAGCCTATGTGCTGAAGCAGCAGTGAAAGATAACAATGTGGTGAATGGTACATTTTTGATCAATAATGTCTATGCTTCAGTACTGTTTGACACGGGTGCGGATAGAAGTTTTGTGTTTTATGCTTTCAGTAAATATATAGACGTCACTCTTACAACCCTAGATACTAATTATGATGTGGAGTTAGCCGACGGAAAGTCACTAACCACAAAAACTATTTTAAGAAGGTGTACTCTTAACTTGCAAAATTACCTGTTCGAAATCAACTTACTCCCTATAGAACTAGGAAGTTTTGACGTCGTCGTCGGAATGGATTGGATGGCCGAACATTGCGCAGAAGTTATGTGTCATGAGAAGTACATTCGTGTTTCGTACAAAAATGATATGCTGATCATACAAAGTGAAAGGAGCGGAATTAAAATCGAATCGAGATTAGAAGTCATCTCGAGCATCAGGACGCAAAAGTACATCGACCAAGGATGTCAAGTGTTCTTGATTCAAATGATGAAGGAAGAGAAAACTCTAATTCCAGAGAGGCGAATTGAAGATGTGCCTATTGTTAGAGACTTTCCGGAAGTATTTCCTGAAGATTTGCCAGGATTACCCCTGACACGCCAAGTAGAATTTCACATCGAGCTGATACCCGGAGCTGCACCTGTTGCACGTGCACCATATCGTCTTGCACCTGCAGAGATGAAAGAGCTAGCCGAACAACTAAAAGAACTTTCTGACAAAGGTTTTATAAGACCAAGTTCCTCTCCCGTGGGGGAGCAACCAATTCTTGTTTGTCAAAAAGAAAGGATGATCCTTTTCGAATGTGTGGTCGATTACCGGTAAGTTTGAGATCAAACTTACAGTGAAAAATCGTTATCCCTTACCAAGGATCGATGACTTATTCGATCAGTTACAAGGATCCAGCATCTACTCAAAAATTGACTTAAGGTCAGGTTATCATCAGTTAAGGGTTAGAGAAGAAGATATTCCCAAGACTGCTTTCAGAACACGATACGGACACTATGAGTTCCGAGTTATGCCTTTTGGTTTGACCAACGCACCTGCGGTATTCATGGATCTCATGAACCGTGTGTGCAAGCCATACTTGGATAAGTTTGTGATTGTGTTCATCGACGATATTCTCATATACTCCCGCAATGAGAAAGAACACGAGGAACACCTGAAAACTATTTTGGAGATGTTGAAGAAAGAAGAACTGTATGCCAAATTTTCCAAGTGTAAATTTTGGATCAATACAGTAAAATTCCTCGGTCACGTGATTGATAGCAGTGGTATTCACGTAGACCCAGCTAAGATTGAAGCAGTTAAGAATTGGGCATCTCCAACCACTCCTTCGGAGATTCGCCAGTTCTTAGGTCTTGCAGGCTACTATAGGAGATTCATCGAAGGATTCTCCAAAATAGCTAAGCCTATGACTGAGCTTACGCAGAAGAACCAGAAGTTCGATTGGGGTGAAGAACAGGAAGAAGCTTTCCAGCTATTGAAGCAGAAACTATGTGCTGCACCTATTTTAGCACTACCGGAAGGCAGTGAAGATTTTGTGGTGTACTGTGATGCATCCATAAAAGGGTTAGGTGCGGTACTAATGCAGAGAATGAAGGTTATTGCATACGCTTCTAGGCAACTGAAAATTCACGAGAAGAACTACACCACTCATGATCTGGAGTTAGGAGCAGTAGTGTTCGCCCTGAAGATCTGGAGACACTATTTATATGGCACAAAGTGTGTAGTATTCACCGACCACAAGAGTCTACAACATATCCTAGACCAAAAGGACCTCAATATGAGGCAGCGCCGATGGATAGAGCTCCTAAGTGATTACGATTGCGAAATTCGTTATCACCCGGGGAAAGCAAATGTAGTAGCAGATGCCTTGAGTCGAAAGGAAAGGATCGAACCATTGCGAGTGAGAGCCTTGGTTATGACCATTGGCTTGGACCTTCCGTCACGAATCCTTGAGGCTCAGAGGGAAGCAGTCAAGATCGAAAACATTGAAGCAGAAGATATCAGTGGCATGCTAAAGAAGTTAGAAGCCCGCGCCGATGGAACATTGTGTTTGGATAATAGGAGTTGGTTACCATGTTACGGTGACACGAGATCTTTGATTATGCACGAATCGCATAAGTCAAAGTATTTTATTCATCCAGGATCCGACAAGATGTACCGTGACCTAAAGATGTTATATTGGTGGGCAAACATGAAGGCTGACATCGCCACATACGTCAGCAAATGCCTGACTTGTGCCAAGGTCTGTAACACCCTCAAATCTGAGCACGCAGCGGAATGTTTGAATATCTGAGGGCGTTACATTTATGGATCAATAGCATAAGATCTGAGAACGACTACTAAACGTGTCGTTTGAAAAAGATACATTAGATTAACAAAATACTTATTTGTTACATAAGCCCATGGCTTCAAATTGTTCAACAATATAAATAAAGATTTCGGTTTATAACCTACAACACATTCTGATCAGAAGGAGCTTAACATGAGGCAACCGCCGTTGGCTAGAATTACTGAGTGATACGATTGTGATTATTCGTTTCATCAGGGAAAGCAAACGTAGTGGCCGATGCGCTGAGCCATAAAGAACGGATTGAGCCATTGCGGGTTCGAGCTTTGGTTATGACAATTGGTTTGGATCTTCCCAACGGAAATAACTAGATAGCTCAGATCGAAGCCAGAACCGGAAAACAATTGTAATGGAAGACGTAGGAGGTATGATCCGAAGGGATATACCCAAGGAAAGACTGGAACCGCGTGCCGATGGGACACTATGCTTACACAGCAGGAGTTGGATACCTTGCTATGGAGACTTAAGATCCGTGATTATGCACACCAAAACAAAAATAAAGTAAACAAACAACACAAAAAGATCTCACAAGTCGAAATATTCTATCCATCCCGGTTCCGAAAAGATGTACCAAGATGTGAAGAGGTTATTTTGGTGGCCAAACATGAAGGCTGACATCGCCACGTACGTTAGCAAATGCCTGACATGTGCAAGAGTTAAGGCCGAACATCAAAGGCCATCAGGATTGCTAGTACAACCAGAAATACCTGAGTGGAAGTGGGATAATATAACAATGGATTTTATCACCAAGCTTCCTAAGTCGTCACAAGGTTTTGACACCATCTGGGTGATTGTAGATCGACTTACAAAATCTGCTCACTTTCTACCATACGGAGAGGATCGTTGGATAAGCTTGCAAGAATTGTACTTGATAGGATAGTGGAAGACACGGAATACCTGCCTCAATTATCTGCGATCGTGAGGAAGATTCACTTCAAATTTCTGGAGATCATTTCAAAAAGCTTTGGGTACGGATATTAGCATGAGCACTGCATATCATCCAGAACTGACGGAGTGCGAGAGAAACTTCAAACTCTCGAGGACATGCTACGTGCTTGCGTGATCGACTTTGGCAAAGGCTGGGTTAAGCATTTGCCATTGGCCGAGTTTTCATACAACAACAGTTATCACGCTAGCATAAAGGCCGCCCCTTATGAGGCACTGTATGGTCGAAAATGTCGATCACCAGTGTGCTGGGCCGAGGTTGGGGAAGCCCAACTGACTGGTCCAGAATTCACATCCAAGAGAACACAACGGAAAAAGATAGTCCTGATCAAGCAAAGGATGCAAGCTGCTCAGGATCGACAAAAGAGCTACGTGTGGAATCGAAAGCTCGATGGCGTTCGGATTGGGGTCTGAGTTATTTGGCTCAAGGTCTCACTTGGAAGGAGTCGTACGGTTCGGTATGCGGGGCAAGTGAACCCGAGATATGGTCGACTTTCATGGTGTAGCAAAAGGGTGGGAAAGTTGACTAACAGGACTGAACTTCCTTCAAGAGGTTGAGCAGACGTTCACCATACTTCATGTGTTAACCTGAAGAAATGTTACGTGACGATCTTAGTCATGCCGTTAGAAGGAATTAATGTGCGATAAGCTCAGTTTGTGGTAGTGCCATTGAAATCATGGAACGAGTAGATCAAACTATTGAAGCAAGCCGGATGCCATTGGTTAAGTTCGCTGGGAACTTAGGCGGGGCCCTGAGTTCACCTGGAAACGTGAGATTCGTTCAAACAAAAATACCCACAACTTTTTCACAACGGGCTTCGTCATCTACATACAAGGTTCCTTAAAGCTTTAGGACTAAGCTCTTTTAACGGGTGGAAGACTGTAAATTTCTCATTTTGGGTATTGTACGACTCTATTAATGATCTCTAATTGTTTTAGTCCGATACGCGTTTACTTTTAATATTTACTTTTAAGCCAAATTGCGTAGACTAAAAATAATCAATGAATGTAAACGGTCATCAAATAAATTAAGATTTACACCAACCAAGTAAGAAATAATTATTTAGAAGATAAAGTATGTCTGTTGCGTAATTTATTTTTTATCGGTTACGTAAACGGTACGTTTGCGATAAAAATACGTTTGGTACCCGAAAATACCTATACTTAACAAGACTCAAAACCAATACCCACTTTATATAACCTTACACTTAAATTAAAATCAATTTTGTGTCTAATGCCTCCTTATGGCCGGTACACATGCATATACATACTTAAGTAAAGTCCCAGATCTTGTAATGATCCTTAAAGTACAAGGTACCTCAAACAACATAATAAATATGGTCTAATTGTTCTAACATTAACTTATTACCAATGTTTTAATACCCACTCTTCTTGCCTTGATCCCCTAGGCACGTTAAGCCCTCACAAAAAACACAAATCCATAAGATTGGTAGCTAAGAAAATCTTGTACAAAAACATCACCATTAAGAATTGTACTAAATTGGTTTAGCAAGAAAAACCACTGTGTAGTTAACTAGAAAACCCTCAAATACCACTACCCCGAGGCAGTTCGGTTTTGGTTTGGGGGTAACTAAGGGAGTGAACTAGAAACTTGCCTATAAATTACACACATACTCTCACATTTCGAAACTCTTACCAACTCACTTACTCCTAAACATCTCAAAAATTTACACCCATATTATTTCTTGTGTTCTGAAGCTTTAAACCGCAAACGAACTCCTCCCTTGATCTCGTTACGATCCCACAAAAAACACTTTAGTTGTCACATACACGTTTTATAAATGGTTTACACGAGCTTAGGTTGGGTATCTACAAAGCTTGAAGATTAGGGTTTGTTCTTATCGTGTTTTACACACGTGGGTTGCGATTTCTCGCATAGCACACGCATTCAAGAAGTAGGACCCTTGTAAGTGTCTTAGCTCCTTATGTCATATTCAATGGTTTCATGTTTGCTTCAGGTGTCTTAAGGCACGGTTATTATGCGTTAACAAACTAAACATGGCTCGTGCCTGGCATGACACAACCCATGTCCACGTCTTACAATATACAACATATATAGACTTGTGTGGTGAACCAAAAGGCCATAAGGCACGTAACAAAGATCTTATGTATAAGCATGAATGTTTAATCATGACATGCACACGTGAAATACTTAACCAAGAGGTTTGACAACTTGTTTGGAAACAGAAACACTTTCATGTCACGTATCATAATACTTAACAACTCGTTTTGCTCAATAAAGGATGTGTACACTATAGTATATGCGAACTAGGGTTGTTTGGGATATGTCGAAATAAGTTAGCGGGAGTTAGTACTGCTAGCAGGGTTAGTACTGCTAGCAGAAGTTAATACTGCCAGGCTTAAGGGTTAGTACTGCTAGCAGGGTTAGTACTGCTAGCAGAAGTTAATACTGCCAGGCTTAAGGGTTAGTACTGCTAGCAGGGTTAGTACTGCTAGCAGAAGTTAATACTGCCAGGCTTAAGAGTTAGTACTGCTAGCATAGTTAGTACTGCTAGCCTATTGTTAATACTGCTAGTATGTTAATAATACTGTTCTTGGCATTCCTGAACTTGAGGGACTGTTTGAAACTCATAAGAACCAAAAATGTAATTTTTGTGAAATAGAGGGACTAAACGTAGCAATATGGAAACTCAGGGGTGTAAACGGTAAATATTCTATTTTAAACTATAAGGACTGTTTTTGCCAATAACGAAAACCTAAGGGTATTTTATATAATTAAGTGATTTAAATAAACACTTATGGTATCGGACAAATCGCGATATAATACGGATACTTATATAACTAAAGTCACGCGAATGATAAATAAGTGTATTTATTATTAATACTTAAACACCTGTAATCTATGAGGTATTATCGTTGTACACCCTTGCCAAGAGCTAACGAGAAAACGGAATACAATAAAAACGTGTACACACACACAAGTGATAATAATATATATAAACTAGAAATTGTTGTGGTTTATACTTTGAGTCGTTAGCCTAAATATGTAGACTAAGACTTGACCATACTTACTTAGGTACTTGACGGTGTGATTCACTGCTTACTTTGATATTTATTATCATTCAGAGAACTACCTGCTAAGTGGTTCATAGCCCCCTTGCTTTACAATTTATTTAAATGATTTATTTCCTTGGGGAGAACATGCTTTGTTTTACAAATGGACGAGTGATACATTTTATGCCATGATTACGTGTGTGCTAAGTTTACCATAACCCTTTTATGTCCATGATCATGAACTGTTAATTGCATGGATGTGATGGAATTGCATTGTGCTGGGCGCGACATGTTATGGATAGATCTATTTAGGATGCAATCCATGTGGGTGACTGCTATCACTAGGATCGAACGCCTTCCATGTGAATTTGGGATGTTGCCTAGGGTTAGCCACATCATTCACGAAACACTGTTGGCAAATTTATATTTGCATTCATACATGTCTAGCTTCGGTGTCATGAGCTTAGGAAACGTAATTATTTTTTTTATGATGTTTGCATCTGTTGCTTAATCATACACTTGGAAATCTTGCGGTCCTACCATTGATTTACATAAACCTATGAATTCACCAACTTTATGTTGACGTTTTAAGCATGTTTTTCAGGTCAATAAGGCACGAGGTGCGATGATACATTGGGAGTCAATAATTGAAGAGTCAACACTTAAGATTTGGGTTTTATTAACTTTTTGGGGGACACATTGTTATAACGAAATCTTTATTATTTTGTTGAACCTTCTTGTAGCCATGAGTTATGTAACAAACAAGTATTTTGTTAATCCAATGTATCTTTTTCAAACGACACGTTAGTAGTCGTTCTCTGATCTTGTGCTATTGACCCAATAATGTAACGCCTTCGGATATTCAACATTCCGCTGCATACTCAGATTTGAGGGTGTTACATATAAAAGGAACCCTAAGGCATAGAATATCATATACCAGTCTTTCATAGTTTTTCATAGCTTTAAGGTTGTAAACCCTAACACTGTCAAAGAGTGTTCGTATTAATATATTGGAGCTTATTGTTTTGGTTATATTTTTATGTGTTAAACATTCATTACTGTTATTCTTCTTAGTGGTAGAAACTAGATTCCGCATAGTTTATATCATACACTCAAAGTTTCAATCTTAGTGCCTTTGGATTTATCCAAGGATACTAAACCTTACATCAAGCTAAGGAGTTCAAGATCTGTTCATTAGGATCAACAATTTCATTCCAAACATCCTTTGTGTATAATCTGATGCATTTTAACATAATTAACCTCCCCTTAATCAGTACTTCAGAGGTTAAGCATTCCAATACTTACAATCAGATATTGAAATATGCTAACATCAAATGCTTTTGTGAGAAAATCTGCAACATTCTGATCTGTGTAAATCTTTATCATCTGAATAAGCTTCTTCTTATTGGAATCTCTGATAAAGTGATGCCTAATCTCAATGTGCTTTGTCTTTGAGTGAATAAGCTTCTTCACTATGCAGATAGTACTCTCATTATCAATATGAATCTTAGTCTGCAGAAAGTTATATCCATAATCCAGCAATTGATTTTGGATCCAAAACACATGTCCATAGCAATTGGAAGCAGCTATATACTCAGCTTTAGTTGTGGAATTAGCAACCACAGTCTTCTTCTTGCATTGCCATGAAATCAACCTGAACCCTAGGAACTGACAACCTCGTGTTATGGATTTCCTATCTAAACTTGCTCATGCATAGTCACTGTTAGTATATGCCACCAAATCAAAAGGTGAATCCCTAGGATACCAAAGGCCTAACTTAGGTTGACCTTTTAAGTATCTAAAGATCATTTTCACAGCTTGAAGATGTAAAATTTTAGGACTGACTTAGAATCTTGCATAAGCACATACTGCAAACATAATATCAAGCCTTGAAGAATTTAGATACATCAATGATCCAATCATGGATCTATTCAAGTGTTCATCTACATCTTCTCCTTTTTCATCCTTAAGCAAATTCTTGTAGGTCTCCATAGGTGTGCTTGCTGTCTTCACATCAGAAAAACCAAACTTGTTCAAAATTTCATTCAAATACTTGTCTTGACTAATTAAAATCTCATCTTCTTTCTGCTTTACTTGCAGACCTAAGAAAAATGTAAGCTCTCACATAGAACTCATTTGGCACTTCTTATGCATCATCCGCTCAAACTCGGTACACATCTTCTTCCTTGTAGACCCAAAAATGATATCATCAACATATACTTGAACGAACAGAATATCATTTTTGTCCCTTTTTATAAACAAACTCTTGTCTATCTTTCCTCTCTAAAACCCATTTTCCAACAAGTAAGTTGACAATGTTTCATACCAAGCTTTGAGAGCTTGATGCAGTCTATAAAGTGACTTTTCTACTTTGTATACTCTGTCAGGGAAGTCTGGATCTTCAAATCCTAGTGGTTGACAAACATAGACTTCCTCTTTAATTTTACCATAAAGAAAAGCACTCTGGACATCCATCTGGTATACCACAAAGTCTTTAAATGAGGCATAGGCTAAGAATAGCCTAATTGCTTCAATTCTGGCAACAGGGGCAAAAACTTCATCATAATCAATCCCTTCTTCTTGTGTGTACCCTTGAGAAACTAATCTTGCTTTATTTTTAATCACAATACCTCTTTCATCCTTCTTGTTCCTGAAAACCCATTTAGTTCCAATAGCTCTTTTTCCATTAGGTAACTCTATCAAAGTCCAAACTTTTTTTAATTTGAATTGTAGAAGCTCTTCCTGCATAGCTTCTATCCAGCTTGGATCCTTCAATGCTTGAACTACCTTTTTGGGTTCTTCTTGTGATAAAAAGCAAGCAAACAAGCAATTTTGAAAGTCTTTATGGTTTGTTCTTTGCTGAACTGAACTAAACAAACCATGTTCTTCAAAATTCTTTGTCATTCTTCTTGTTTGAGGTGTTGAATTCAAGTCTTTAATAATTTGTTCAACTGGATGATCTTTGTGTATTCTTGTAGTTGGAATAGGACTGACAGGCATAAATGTATCTAAATTATTCAAGTCATCCTCTGCACCAATATCTTCATCATCATCTGAATAGATAATATCTTCCAAATTAGGCATATTTGGATCATCAGCACATCCATAGACTATATTTTCATCAACAGCATTGGCCTCTATGCCAGCAGTATTATCAGTTGGACTAACAGTATTAATTTTGTTAGTGTTGTTGACATTTGCATTCTTCTCTTGATTTACTCTTGGCTCTTCTGTACTTGTAACCTCGCTATCTTCATTCCCTGGATCTTCGGCATCCTTCTTTTCCTCCTCCTCTGATGGTTTGCATTCAGCATCAGGAGAATCCTTTGAACTAGAAGAGAATGGTGGATCTTGAGTCTATAATGGTAGCAGTATGTAATTTTTTCCAGGTAATGTCTCCACTCTAGCTTTACCTACATTATCACATGCTATTGTACCTGCACTACCATTAGATTGATTCCCTGCAACAACTGGCTTATAGTTTATAGATTTTGTTAGTTCATCTATATCAAAAAGCCAATTTGGTCTCTGCTGTAATATTTAGGTGGGATTCTCACTGAATTGAAACATGAGGTTCTTTTACTATCCTAGTTTCTATGTTGAACACTCTGATTTGTTTGCTATAGGTAGAGTATCCTACAAAGAAACCCATTTCATCCGGCCTTTTCTATCGCAAATTTATCTAGTTGGTGCGTCTATGGTATTAAGGATTGTAAATGACACAATTGGTCTATCAATGCTTAAGCAGGTTTTTACCTAGAAAAAGTTCATAGAGGGTCTTGTTGTGAGGCTTGATAACTACACCCTATTTTGGAATTACGGGTAGTATGAAACATGCTTCAGCCAAGAAAGTTGTTGGAAATTTTAAATTAGCTGTGCATAGTCATAGCTGCCTGCTATTGTGTCTATTTTGTCCTTTATCTACTCCTTTTAGTGTGAGTCCTAGCAACCACTAAATTCCCTCGTAATACCTTTTATTTATATGAACTAATTCATGACCTTGTTCTTGAATTCTGTCATTGTCACATCTATTATTTCACCCTGCGTCTATTAGATTTCTATGCTAGTTATAACACTGTTTAAGGATTTCACTTGTTTCATCTCCTTAGTGGCTAGTGAAATAAAACACCATCTTAACTACTAAATCATCTGTGACAACTTGCAGTGCATCTTTTTCATAATACTCTTTCAAATGTTGGGTCCAAACAAATCCTATGTGCCCAAACATTTGTAATGGTGGCTGATTGAACTAACTTGTTTTGGGTTTTACAAGATGCTCTGTCGTTACTTTCCTTTGACAAGCAACATAGGTTGTTTTAATTTCAAAAAAAGTTTTAAGGTAACCTCTTACTAAGGTTTCCCTAAACCAGTTTATTTATAGTGTTTGAAATTTAAAATATCCAAGCCTCCTACTTCCAAAGATTAGATTCATGCTGGTGTGGCTTTTGCAATGAGACAAGTGAGTACCTCCTTTAAGGAAATAGCATTCTATAAATTCAATATTGTACATGTATCCTTTACAGGAAACTTTAAGCAAACATGTACTTGCATTAGTTAACTTAATGTCTGGAGACAGAACAACACATTCAGTTCAGTAAAAACAGTAACATTATTCTTCTTGTCACACATTTGTGAGACACTGAAGAGGTTAAACTTTAGTTCCTTTACAAAATACACATCTTCAATATCCAATTTACCAGTTCTTATTTTACCTTTCCTAGTGATTTTCCCTCCTTTGGAATTACCTCCAAAGGCAAGAAATCCTCCATCAATTTCTTCATAATCTGTAAGATATGATCTGTTTCCTATCATGTGCCTAGAGCATCCATTGTAAATCACTCCGTTATCCTTTAAATCTTGTTGTGGATTGCCTTGCACATAATGGTAGGAAAATTAGTTTCTTTTGGGGACCCAAGCCATTACTGACTTGGATCTGCCTTGTGCATCAATATAGTCAAATCTTTTAAAGGACATTGATGCATCATTTTTTCTAGAGACATGGTCTAATACTTTGTGCTTTGGTCTCCAAACCCAACATGCTGAGGCCTTAACAGCATTTCCCTTGTTTCCCTTAATAGCACTAAGAACTGCTTTTGGCCTAGCAGCATTAACCCTTGTTCCCTTAACAGTATTAACCTTTTTAGTGAAATTACTGTTATTAGCTGATGTTATTTTGTTAAAAGTCCTTTTAGCAGTTGAATATGCATTATTAATAACATTTTTTAGGGGTCCTGCATTATTCACTGCTGTTCTTGGTTGAACAGTATTAACAGGTCTAGCAATATTAAGTGAGATTGGGCCAGACCTAGTTAAGACTGTACTTGGAACCATGTTCCTTTTTGGACTGGGGTGAGTTGATTTAGAAAAATTCTGTTTGTTCACCCTTTGAACATTGGTCAAACTATTTTTGCAAATCTTTCATTATTATTCCAATTATTGCAATCATTCTTCAAATGATAAAAACTACCACACACATGACAAGCTTTGTTGAACATCTCAAAATCACTCCCTACTTTTTGAGACATATGTTGGTTCCAGTTTCTCTTGTGGCGGGTGTCCTCTAAGGATATGTGTGTTTTGCTCCTATTTTTATCAACTGATGGGTGCCGTAGGGATTTTACTTGCTAGAAAACTTAACAAAGTTTATCTTAGCAAAACTAGGTTTATTAAACTTCTTAACTGTTTTAATTTTAGGCACATCTTCTTCCTCACTTTTAGACACCCAATCCTTAATAATTGGGGCTCCATTTTCTTTCCTAGCAGTCTTAGGTTCATTAGACTCAGCAGTAGGCTTTTCAACTACAGATTCACTAACAGACTCGCTCACATCAACAAAATCATCTAGACTAGGATAAACTAAATCAGGTTTAGGTGGCATAAAATTCCTAGTATATGGAGGTGAGACAGCATTATACCCTAATCTTGTTTTACACTTATCCATTATCTGGCTGTCTAGAAGTTTACTTAGGCTTTTTGATGAATTTTCAAATTTTTATACTGTAAGTTGAACCTCATCTTTTTCTTTTGTAGCTAACTCTAACTTCCTTTTAAGCTCTGTAATATCTAAATCTCTTAAGTAGATTTCACGTTTTAAGAGTTTTATATCTTCCTCATACACAGACTCATTTTTTTTAAAGACTAACAGTCTAGCTTCTACAGATTCTAAACTTGTTTTATAAGAGACAGCATTTATCCTTGTTGTTCTTAAGTCTTTAACTAATTGTTCATTTTGAAAATGCTACATAAAAACCTGAGAATTAACAATTCAATCATATGACTCAAAACTGACACGAATTAATCTAAACAATTTATTTCAAATGTTTGAATTTGGTTCTAGAAACCGGATAATTCCCCTACACTTATTTCGTTGCAAAATACCTTTGATTGCAAATAAGACGAAGTTACAAACAAACAAAGCATGATTACAAACTAATTCAAACATAATAAAACAAACTATAAAGAATTAAAACACACAAGACTAATTAAGCTACTCCATAATAAACTTAAACAAATATTCGGAACAAGAGTTAAAGTATTCAAATCCTAAAAACTATTACAAACCATAATTATTCAAATGACAAGGGTCAGGGCGGTATGTATAGCCGAGAGGCATGTGCCCATGATAGTCATAAGGAGGGTAGTCAGCTTAAAACCCAGGAAATGGATCAATCTGGAGGTGTGGCTCAAGGTTGTCGCGGGTCGACATGTGCTGGAACTGGCAGACGGTGTGATCATACATCCAATGGGCCCTTTAGTCTTGTTGTTCCATCCAAGTATTGAGCCTCCCCTATTGGTTTCTTTGTTGGTCCATCCATTGCGCCTGCCAAACTTGCCAATCTCTCACACTCATGTTCCGATAGATGTCTGTGGAGCCTCCAACTCCCTTATTTCCCCCTTCTCTATCACCTTCCTCATCATCTCCTTCATCATCCCCTACAACCCCTCTGGTAGCCAGCCAACAACACTCATCCTTGTGGAGTTCCATGATAACTCCTATCTTAACCAATGATTTCTTCCTGTAAACATGTGAAGGGGGCTCACGGTTCAGTACACTTACCATTTCATAGGTGAGCAAACCAAAGGACCAGGCTATCTTTGTTACAAACATCCCCTTGGAAATCACACTCTTATCCCTTACGCTCTTTAGGTATTTAGCGAGCCAATAGGGGATGTTGCAAACAACCCATTCCCTGTAGATGCAATAGAGAAAGAATAAGTCAATCTTAGTGACACGATTGATGGTTTCCTTCCTACCTGTGATGGTCATCGTGATGCATCGATGAGCAAGCTTGATCCTTGGGTCCCTAATAGATTTTGCTTTTGTGTTCCCCACATTAAACCCGTCGTCACCAATACTAGGCCAAAACAAATGAGTCAAATGAGTATAATTAACCGATTTTTCCCTTCTCAGACCACTAACTGTCACAACATCTCTGGATTCCCTCTCGGTGTACAAACCAACTCTCCACCCAAACTCAAGAAGGGACATTTACCTCTGAACTCCACCCAACCTAAATGTGACACCCTTATGTAGCGGTTCATACCTACAAGGAGATTCATCAAACTAAAACAAGGTAAAGAATTCACGAACAAGCTTGCGGAAGATGGGCTCGTTGATTTGGAAAAGGTTAACCTGTTGATCCCAATAGAATAGATCTTACTTAGCTTGTATAAGGCTAAGTTGTATTGAATAAATTCAAAACAACTATGATAGAAACTTTGATTGTAAATATCAAAAACTATGTGGAATCTAGTCAATGATACTAAGAAGAATTACAATTAAATAGGAATGAATAAATAACAAACAGTTTACCAAACTTTTAGCCTCAATATAATACGAACACTCTTAATACTATTAGGGTTACAAAACCTTAAAGCTATGAAAAACTCTATGAACTTTGATACGATTTGATACATTAAACTCTATGCCCTAGGACCTCCTTTTATACACCAAGGAGTCCTAACTGGCTTACAATATTTTCCTAAGTTATCATGATCTTCTCAACAAATTACTTATAAGTATCTTTTACAAAAATATCTCATACTTATCACATAGGCAATCTTTATCTTTTCTTTTGTCTTTATCCATCCTTTAACAGTAGAAACTCTTTCAACAGTTGTAATCTTCCAGAATCTTTTAGCAGTTGTAACTTTGTACCAGCAACACTAACTCTTCAACACTAACGGTAGTAACTTTTGTACCAGCAGCACTAACTAAGCACAAGCAGCATTAACTGCTTAGAATATTTTCTTCATTCTTCATTGTAACACCCTCAAATCTGAGCACGCAGCGGAATGTTTGAATATCCGAGGGCGTTATATTTATGGATCAATAGCACAAGATTCTGAGAACGACTACTAAACGTGTCTTTTGAAAAATAAAGATACATT
>BQNB010072123.1:0-32537 GCA_026074375.1 Tanacetum coccineum
TGTTTCAACTTGGTATTAGAGCTTCAGTTTAAGTAAACTAGGTTACCACTATAGGTTTCCAACACTTAGGCCACTCGTAGATGCGTTATCCGTAAGTGTAAGATGTGTGGAAAATGTAATACCTTAGTTATAAGGCAGATAAAGTGCTTGCCTTTAATGAAATAACAGTATTGCTTAGACATAATGTGAGTATTGTGAATGTGTTTTGTGAATCATAGACTAAATGTGTTTAAGTATTTAGATTGTCGGGACACTTATTGGATTATGTAGAGATTGTTATGTGAATATGAGAATGTTATGTTTATGGAAGATTATATGATGTCTAATCAAATGTGGATACGTGTTATAGTATGATTGCATATAGAAAGGCATGACTAGAAAATCAATGTGAAATGAAGTGATAGATAATAGGTATAAATGAGTATGACTTATGTGGTGACTAATGACCAAAATACGGTCTAATTAGTATTTTAGGCCTATTGATTGATTAAAGAGTGTGGTAATAGAGATAAATGATTAAGGTGTGATGAGAATTTAAATGCTTGGATAAAGCATATTGTTTAGATTGTATAATAAGTAAGGTATGATTGAACTAGATTTCATTGAATGTGATGTGGCGAATGATTAGAAGACATGATTGTAGGAATGGCAAGGTAAAATGGAATTGCTCAAATGCATAAATATTAAAACGCGTTGACGTGTAACTATGTGATTACAAGATGATGAAACCATGTTACACAGAAAATATGATAAGCAAATTACGATGGTTAAAAATGAGTAAATGTGATGTATAGTAATGATGCATAAGAAAGGTTGCGCTAGACATCTTAAGTGATATAAAACACGCTAGATGAATTGTAAAACATAAATAGAATCATGTTAATATATTGTAATGTGTATGATGAGTAAAATGAGGTAAATGAGTGTGTTATAGAATAAACCTATGTACGGTTTATATGCGGGAAATTCGAGTAGACTAAACATGTAATAGTATAAATGGTGAATATGGTCAACAAGGGGTTGACGGGTAAATGTAAAAGTGCGACGTGAGTCACATAGAAAATGTGAAAATTGTATAATGGACAAGCATCACCTAGATCTTGTCTAAAATTAAAATGGACATAAAAGTGTGTGTGTGTAAATTGCTTAAGGCAATGATAATTAAAAATGGTAATATGTACTTAATGGTAAAAATACTTGATTATTAAAAATATAAAAATGTTGAAGTGTTAATAGCTTGGATCCATTATGTTGTTATAGATGACTAGGGGAAGTGTTATAGTAAATCCTCCGAAGGGATGTGTTATAGTAATCCTACGAGATATGTTATAGTAATCCTACGGGATGTGTTATAGCTCTGAGTAAACAAGTGAATATTATAGAAATCCTTTGGGATGATTTAAATTTGCCTTCACTGGCAAGGATTGCTTACTTCCTTGGCATGTGTATTGGTCCATTTGAGTAAATGTTATAGTAAAATGGATCCAAGGCTAGAAAAGTGGAAAGTGGTAAGCGTTTGACTTTTAGTTAATGAATGCAAAGTATGAAAGGTTGAAAGTTAAAGCGGGTAATAGAAATAGGAGCGTTATGTCGGAAGTGTATAAGTAGGATGATTTATAATCTCCTTATTTAAATGGACTGGGACGCCTTTTCATTTAAATAAAGAAATTATGAATCATCGAACCATAAGTTTATATTTTCGTATTTACATTGATTGGGATGCATATCTATGTAAATAAAGAAGTATAAATGAGTGGGCTTATGTGTTCTCGGCATGGCACGAGTAGGATTATAAAAGTAGAAAACGAGAGTCTAAAATTAGTTAGACATCTTAGGAAATATGATAGGCGGGATAAGAATTAGAATGCGACTTTTAGTAGAGACTTTTTGAGAAACCTACGTTTTAGACATTAATAGTATAGGTCGAAGGATGAGAGTTTGAATTGATGTTATAGTATGCCTTATGGCACGGTGTAAATGTGAGTAATGATTATGGTGGTCGCTAAATATCACTAGCACCCTAATGTGAATTGTAAAGGTAATAGCCGAGGTTTGACTTTATGAAGTCAATGTATTGCATTTTCCCAAGTGACTTATTGTCCTTGATGAAAATTCTAGGAAAGAAGTTAGGAAAGCAAAGTGTTAAAGTGGAAATGTTACTAGAATGATTGAATGGCTATGGTAAAATATGTCAAGAATGACTTGATGAACTTAGTAAAAGTCGAAATGTGATAGAAATAAGCGAGAAGTAAAACGGATTAAGGGTAATGGTCGCGTTATAGTATAATTAGCGTTGCAAGATCAAATAGATTTTTGCAACTAGTTGGATGATTTTAAAAGTGCTAAGATGAAATGAGGAGAAAGATGTGATCGAATTTGGAAAGTATTAGACAACGAGATTTCGGGGACAAAATCTAAATAAGGGAGGTAGATTTGTAACACCCCAAAACCGAGTTTTAGGTATTTAATTTTGAGAATGCCATTGAGTAAGTTTGACTATGACTTTTATAAGTTGAAGACTTTACGTTATTGGTTAGTCAATGTTTTAAGTTGAAAGTCAAGCTTGTTAGTCAAACCCGATAGTCAAACTATAAGTCAATATATATTGTAAATGGTTTTAGAAAGTTTAATGTGACACAAATAAGAGAGAATAAGACTTAAAGGACTAAAGGTGTCAAGTGGCCAAAGTTACTATAACTAACTTATCTTTTAGGATAAAATTCTTAGGCTTCTAAAAAGTTCTAGTATTCTTGTGTGCGTGTGTAGGAAGTGACGAGCCAAAAAGAAAAGGATGAAAAGAGGTGAAGCTTAATGATAAATTTATGAAGAGTTTTAAGGTTCCAATTCAAGGGTTAAGTTCATAGCAATAATCTCCTACCCAAGTAAGTAACTAATTGTTAAGTTATTAGTAAATTGAAGAGTTAGGGTTCATGTACCCAAATTTGGGAGTTTTGGGTATTTCTTATTCTAAAGCTAATATAGAGGTGTTATGATAATAAGTTAAGATTATTTAATGATTTAAGATAATTTGGTCATTTGGGTTATGATCATAAATCGATCATATATTGATAAAGAAGAGTTTTGGTTATAGTTAAGAGTGGTTTAGACATCCTTGATCATTATGTAATTAGGAATGTTTATAAATGATGTTTTATGATAATTATGATTTGGGAGCAAGCAAGGAGTTGATGATGTTGGTGCATTTGATCATCTAGATATGGATGTGATGTAAGTAAATTGGTTATAATGAGGTATTATATGGATTTTATCACATTGTGTGTTATGTAGCTATTTGTTAAGGTCATAGATGGCTTGAAGTTAATGTGTTTAGTTAAATATGGACATAAAGCTAGTTTGGCATAACTAGCTATGAAACTGATAGTAGAACGGTGAATTAAGTTGAGGTATGTGTATATTATGTTATAGAATGGTGATATTTCAAGTGGCTTTGTGCAAGTAATGCTATGATTATTCTTATGATAAACTGTTGATAGTTATTGATGCTTAAATGTGTAAATGATGTATGGTGGCATGTTATTTCCGTTTACTAACTAAGCTTTATGCTTACGGTTTAGTTGTTTAACCTTTTTTAGGTTTATATGTGATGAAGGTATAACCTTGATAAAGGTATAAAAGTAAAAGCTCGGATATTGAAAGTAATTGGATTATGCGTGTGAATTTAGTGTAGATGCCGAGCTCAAACATGTTGAACCCCAAATTGATGTTTAAGTGTCATAAAATCGTTTGTAAATGATGTTGTCAAGTGTCCAAGTCTAGTTCTTGGTCGTAAAGTAATAGTTATGTGAGTTGTTTAGGAAGTTGTATGTAAAATGGGTTAAAACGGGTGTTTGGCATAACCCCGTAAGGTAAGTTTCCACGGGTCATTTAGACCAAGTGTGTATTTGAAAATGAAGTATATGTTATAGTAAAGAATTTTGGAAAGTTTCATTAATTTTAGAGTCCCGAAAGTATGGTTTTCAGAATATTGAAAGTGACACAAGTATAGCTTGCTTTGTAAAGTTTCTGCATGAACTATATGGCCATATGGTAATTCGTCATATGGCCATATGCTCATCTCAGAAGTTTCTGCAGTGGCTATATGGCCATATGGTATTTCAGCATATGGCTATATGCTCGTGTCAGAGTATAAATGGAGAATTTTCTAGTTTTTTGTCAATCTTCAAAAAATCATATATTTTAAACCGTAAGTCCGTAGGAGTCGTACCACCCGCTGTTTTGAAAGTAATTAAGTCTACTTTATGTTAAAATTACTTCCAGGGGATGATTTGTAGTATAATTATGTCAGTTTATTGAAGAGTAACAGAAGATCCATTTTGGTAATGTCGTTTCTGTAAAAAGTTTTAATTTTTGGCATCTTTTGTCAAGTCGGGAAAGGGGCGTTTCAACTAGAACTCAAATAAATGATTTAAAAGGAAATATTTTGTTTAGTGAAAAGTTTTAGTATAGTGAAGTGTTGGAGTGTATGCCTTTTAAAGAAGATATTCCAGATATTTATATGGTTGAAATAGGTGTCCAAAACACTAATGCATGTGATAAAGATGGACAAGATAGTGTAGTTGAGATTCTTGGTGATAGAATTGTGGTTGCTTACAATGTTACTGATGACATTGGTTTGGGTGACATAACTGTGGATGATAACAATGGTGTTGATAATATTGTTGCAGATACAAACATTCACGGTGACAACAATGTTTTGGGTGACACAATTGAGGTTGATAACAATGAGGCTAATACAAATATGGATATGGGTAAGGGTCCAAGTATTAAAGAGCATATTTTTCTTAAACAAAAGACTCTTAATAAAGGAAAGGGAATTATGATTGAAGGTAAGATTATGGTAAACAAGAAAAAGAAGCATGTATTTAGGGGTAGTGGTGTAGTGATTAGAGAGAATGAGAATCCATCCATGGATAATGATAGTGAAAGTGACATAAATAATTATGATATATATCACAAGTTTGATGCTATAGAAAGTGACAGTGAAGAGTATGATAGGTCATACGATTATCTTAATAATTGTGAGGATGGGCTGATTTAACTAAGGAAAAGAAGGACAAAATCTAAAAAAACAAGGTTGATATTGATGAGGAAAATGTACCAACTAATCCTGTAAGTACTTCTAAACCAAAAAGGATTTATGATATTGGTGAAAGTGAAGCTGTGATCGAGCATGAGGAGTAATTGGATGCTTTGATGATGAAATTTGAAAGCACTAGGTTATCCATTACAAGACCCTTTTACCATAGTTGAATACGCTACTAAAAAGTATCTAATTTATGATGAAGAAACTCATTAGAAAATGAGGACACCCATGGTAAATATCTTTTTTATAAATTATAGCAATATATTCATTATGTAGCAACTTATAATATCTTTTGGTTACTTACAGCTTGGAGAGAAGTTTACTGATGTTGCCCAATTCAAAGAATGTCTTACTTATTATTCTTTGGCAAATGGATTCTCTTTGTGGTTTTACAAAACTAGAAAAGAGAAGGTTACTACAAAATGTGATCAAAGGAAGGAAAAGCTCAAGGATGCAACTATAGGTAAACAAAGAGGATCTAAGAAATACCCAAGTGAGACTACTGGTAAAAGTATACGTCATTGAAGATGTTATGGTAAAATGTTGGAGGGAGAGACCACGTTATTTCTTTGGTTGATAATAATACTTGTGCTAGAAACTTTATGTATGGAACTATAATAAATTATAAATGGACTGAGAAACACTTTGGAGATAAGATAAGGTTGAATCCTGCAATTAAGTTACATGAAATAACAACTTAGTAATGAAAAAATACAAGTGTATTATTCGCCCACACCAGCACAAAAGTGCAAAGAAATAGGCTTTAGAAGAAGCATAGTCGGGTATAGAGGATCATTATGCTTTGTAAGATCTTATGCTAAGGTTGTGTATGATTCAAATAATGGATCCACTGTTAAGATTGGTGTCTCAGGGTTAAAAACTCTGAAGACAAGACATAGTTTGAAAGGTTTAATGTGTGCTTCAAGGCATTGAAATAGGGTTAGAAATTAGGTTGCAGAAGTATAATAGCATTAGATGGTTTTTTTTATAATAAACCAAACTCTGGTAAGATTTTAACAGTAGTGGGAAGAGATGGAAACAACCATATTTACCCTATGGCATGGGCTATTGTCATAGTGGAGAATAGAGTGGATTAGAGTTGGTTTCTTGAATCGCTCGGTGAAGATCTAAGAAATACTAACTGGTATTGGGTTGAACTTAATGTTTGATCAACACAAGGCAAAAAAAATTCTAAATTCTTAAGAGGAATTAGTTCAACATTAAATTTACCATTCAATTTGTATAATTTTTTGTTGTTTTGTAGGGTCTTATTGAAGCAGTCAAGGATGTTATGCCTCATGAAGAGCATAGCCAGTGTGCTCGACACAGTTACAAAGGATTTTGTAAGCAGTACAGTGGAGTAAAATTCAAATGTTTGTTTTGGGATGCCTCAAAAACATCTTATCCTTAACTGTTTAACAAGATAATGCAAAAAAACCAAAAGAGAAAATCCAACATACCTTTAGAAAAAGGATCCAAAGACTTAGTCAAGAGCTTTCTTTAGAAAAGGGACCAATTGTGAAGCTATGGAGAATGGTTTCAATGAGTGCTTCAATTCTATTTTGGTAATTGTTAGGCACAGACCAATTGTAACAATGCTGGAATCAATGAGAGTAATTGTTTTTTAAAGAATGAATACAATAAGAGAGTTAATGGAGAAATGGAACGATGAAATTTGTCCTAAAATACAACACATTCTTGAACTAACTAAAGATCAACAAAGGTAAAATATACACACTATTTATGGTCATCTTAACCAATTATTGTTCATTAAATTTAATAACTTTAAAAAATTACAGGTTTTGGCATGCCATTCCATCTAGAGGTAACAAATTTGAAGTAAGGAATGGTTCAGATTCTTTTACTGTAAATGAGTTTACAAATACTTGTTCATGTAGAATGTTGCACGTCTCAGTTTTGCCTTGTCCCCATATTGTTGTAGTCATTTTTAAAATAAACAAAATGGTAGAGGAATATGTGCTTAAATGCTTTAGGATGGAAATGTACACTAACACAAACACACAATACATGACCCCAATGGATGGTATCAATTTTTGGCCAAATTGTAGTAATTTGTCTAAGATACTGGGACCAAAACCTAATTCCATGCCTGGAAGGCCAATAAAGAATATATTTAGGGTTGCACATGAAAAAAATCATCTACTAAGTAATCTAGGACTGGTTTAATCATTACATGCCAAAATTGTGGAGAAACTAGCCATAACAAAGCAGGTTGTAAGAAAAAACCTATACAGAAATCACCCAAAGTACCGGGTAGAGCTGGTAGACCAGAAAAGAAACTTGTTGATGTGGCTGATGAAGTAGTTGTACTTGAGTTTGTGAGCAATGAAATAAATGATTTTCACATGGTTGCGTCTAGTAATCATGTGGTATTCAATAATGGTAGTAGGATTGATTTGGGTAGTAATTGGAATAAAAACAAGATGGGTGCTAAGTCTGCAGTGGTTTAGCGAAGATGAGAGGTGGCAATACCAAAGGAGGTGGACCTATTCTAACATCTAGGTTAGGAAGGATTGAAAGATGGTTTGGATTGGATCCACAGTACATCAGATCCAACTGAGTAGTATCAACCAAATAATTGAACTTTAAAAACACAAATCATGATCTAACAAATGTTTGAAATGTAGATGCACCTCAACAGTTACAAGTAATGGGTGCTCCAAAAATGTAGCAGGATTAACACCACTGCCTAGACCAACAATAGAAGTGATAGACATACTAGAAGTGGAATTCAAGACAAACAAGGACCATCATGAGATCCACATGTGACAACTGACTAGTTCAGGTTAGTAATCGATAGCAACTTGTTACATTTTGACTAATTCTATGTTAATTGAGTTAGTTTTATAAATGGCGGGTCATCGTTGTGCTAAATGTTCATTTTCTTAGGAACCCTTGTTTTACGAACGTGCTTTCGACCTACGATTCTAGTTAAATGTCATTAACATGAACGATATGCTCAAGTCACTTTATGTTAGTGTCATTACCCTTGGAAAAGTTAGTCTAACTCCCTTTTATATTTCTCACTAAAAGTTACTTTTTTAAGCTTACATTATACTTTTACCCATCTAACACATAAACCTTATACATTTAACTAAATAAACTTACACATATATAAATACATTATACAAAAAAAATCACCCCTTGTCTTGAGCTCCTCAAATTGGAACCCCCCTTGGCCAATCAAGGTGCTTGATTTTTTAAACCAAATCACACCACCCTCTTTTCCATAAACCTCAAAACACTCTTTCATCATTTCACTTACATTCTCACACATACTTCACACACAAAGAAAATTTGCTCTCCCCTCCTCCTCTTCACTTGGATCTCGGCAGCCACAAGAACAAAACACAACCACCACTTTATTTTTCTAAGGTAAGGTTCTTGGTGCAAGAAGGTATGATACCCATTCTTGCACCACAAACTCTTTTCTTGCAAAGTTTGGGTCTTTAGGACCTTGTAACTAAAAAGAAGAGTATAACTACTGAAAACAAATTTTTAGTAGCATACAAATACATTAAAAAGGTTGACAAAATGGTTTATGGTCTTGGTTGGGTCATTTTTGGTTATTTATAAGGGGAAAAGTGCTTAAAATTAGCTAGAAATAATGGACAGGTTTCTTATTGAAAACTTTGGTCGACTTTAAAGGGTCATATCTCACTTATAAGTCATCATCAAGACTGGTTCTTTAGCCCTAGAAATAGGGTTTTGATTTATCTTTCTAACCAGAATAGTCGCAAGCTTTAAAAATGAATTTCGGTCGTCCAAAACATGTTTACAAGACAAAGTGTACAAATCTGTTATCAACTTTAACAGGTCATAACTTGATCATATTTTTATGTTTTTAATTGGATCCAACTTGGAAAGTTAAAAATATGTTTTGTCTTTGAAAATAATTGGCCTCTTTGAATGAATCTAGGGTTTGGAGTCCCAATCATTGAATAAAAGTTAGAGTATTAAATCAGTTTTTCATGCACAAAATTTTTGTCTCACTCCACATGGTCATATCTTGGTCATTTTTAAATGAAAATGGTTCATTCCAACTCTAAGACCTTATTTTAGGTGTATCTTTAAAACCCATAGGCCGTACTTGATGAATCATATATTTGAACCTCTGTTTGGTCGTTACAAAATGAGTTGTAAAAGTGGACTGTTTTGGCAGATTTTAATGACCAACTTAGTGTAGTCATAACTCACTATAAAATACATGTTAAGACTTGATTTTTGGTTTGGGAACAGTTTAATGTGTTAATGAAAGTGTGCCAAAATATGGTAGCTTAACTTCTAGATATTGACCCCCTGACACATGAATTTTGTGGACTTGTCTAGAAGTGAGTTAAACTTTTGTATGATTTATTTACATCAGTTAAAATACTTAATAAAATCTACAAAGATTCAAGAACATACCTAAGACATATTATTTTGATATATGTAAAGGGTTTGACCATAATCACTTTTGAACTTCGCAAAACAGTCACTCGAAGTGACCACATTTTTGAGACAGATTTGTAATTTTATGTGAAATAGTAAAAGTGACACTTAATGACAAGTCTAGACAACTGACCTAACTAATAAATGTGTTTTTCATTCAAGGATATCATTTAGGGTCTAATAATTACTTTTGCTTGCTTTAGGTAAAGGTTAGAAGGTGCACGTTTGTCGGGTTTCCTAGTTGGTCTTTGATTGTGCCGAACTTGTGCTCGTTGCCTTACCTATTAAGGTGAGTAATCACAACCCCTATTTTTACTGTTGCACTTATTTTGGGGTGAAAAGCATGACGTGTTTTTAGTTAAACCGCTATGAATGCATTTTTACGAGCTTTTGAAACTGATTGGAACTTATTGAACTGATGAACTTGGTATGTATGCTTGTTTGATGCTTGAGGAGTAACCTCACTACATTTAGCTCATTTGTGAGACGTTGGTACTTATGAATAGTGTTATTAGGAATTGAGCCACGTCCTCACTCCACCGTAATAGGGTGTATAGTACTAGAACTAAAGCTAGTGTTATAGAGCAAACACTAGGAGAACAACAGCTTTTAGTAGTGTAGGGTCTTTGCTAAACTAGGGGAACGGAGCAATAGGACTGGACGGCTGAATTCGTTTAAGTAGGGAACTCATAGCATAAACACTAGAGCATACATTACATTACATTACTTTTGGTAACTTGAACTATTTTTGGAACTATTGTGGACTTGTCTTTGGAACTATTTGGAACCGTTCTTGGAACTGTTTTGGAAATACTTTGTGTACAAATTCCTGTGAACTCACCAACTATTTAATAGTCGACCGTTTTTATCATGCTTTTCAGGTGATCGGTCTAAAGTGGAAACCTAGTTATTGCATTGCATTGGACATTTTTGTAAATGTTGCTGTCTTGGGAAAACAATTATCTTACTTTGGGAAACTCATGTTCTAAAACAATTTATGTTATCATGTTGTTTTTAAACTTTTATCTGAAGTTATTGTAATTAGGATAATTTTATTTTATTATAAATCATGTATGATGTTACCTATAATCTTTAGTGATGTGTCTGAATTGTTGCACCTCGTGTTTTTACTTTAGGGAGGTATGACAGATTGGTAGCAGCGCCTAAGTTTATAGAGAATGTCAGTTTCCAAAACAAAAACCACAACTATAACTAAAATAACATTTTCTTAAAACACCGAACATATGTTTCAAACAACACAAAAACACACACACTGCCCATTCTCTTGTTATGGGCATTTCTCCCTAATATCTACATATTTAAATCGTTTGTGTTATACACTTGATTGCCTCATTGATAATCATTGTGTATTTGTAATCCTTGGGTTATAATAAAATCAACCAGTTCTTATATTAGTGGTTTTGTGGTGTTTTGATATCTTCTCGATCACTTCATCTGGTTAAGAGCATTATATTTGTGATTCTCTGCATAGATCTCCTCATATAATGTGACATGAAGAAACGCATTATTGACATCCAATTGGCGTAAATTACAATTTTGTGACAATGAAAGGGATAGAACTATGCGTATAGTTACAGGCTTAGTAACTGGACCAAAACATTTTGAAGTAATCTTTACCAGCTTGTTGAAGAAATCCCTTCGCTTCAAGGCGAGCCTTATATTTATCTATTGAGCCATCAGGTTTTTGCTTAATGCGAAAAACCCATTTGCAATCAATTGGAACATGTGTCCATTTTGAGATAAGCTCCCACGTACCATTATGTAAAAATACATTAAATTCATCATCCATAGCTTTCCTCCATATGGGATCTTTTAGAGCTTCGGTAATAGTAGATGGTTTAAGGGTAGTAGGCAATGAATGAGTTTTACTAATGTTAACAAATTTCTCGTTGTAATACTTTGGATTACGTTTTCTAGTGCGGGGTAGATGATTATGGATGGAATGGTTTGCTGATGAGGTAGAAATTTGTGAAGAAGTGTAGTTGTGGTCACTGTTAGAATTTCAGTATGGAGGTGAAACATAATTCAATGGTCTAGATGTCGAGGGTGTTTAGCGAGTGTCTTCTGAAGGAGAATTAGGTGAGGTAGGTTATATACTAGTTGCTAGAGAAGCTTGTTGGGGATGAGAAGCTTTATGGGATAAAAGTGGGTAAAAATGGTTCAGCATGGAGGGGTTCAGGTTGAATTATGTTAATGGGAATGGAACTGGAAGATGTAGATAAATTAGGCAGTGCATTATAAGTTGATAACCCATATCATTCCAACATAACACACGAAAATAAGATAGATCTTAGAGAGAGAAAGAAGGTTTTAGAGAGAGAAAGAGAAAATGAAAAGAGAGAAAAATGGTTAATGCACTAGTAAGAAAGAGTGAACAACAACACCCTCCCAAACATGCTTGGGAGGGTTTATATACCTTAAGAGGGCCAGCCTTAAGAAGGCTTTTGACTTGGGCGTTTATGGTCCGAACCAAGAAGAACAAATGGGCTTTAGCCTGACACCTAGGCTCGATTAGCTTAAGTACTTTCCGTAAACTAATGTTTTCTTATACAAGGCTCGGGAATAATAATGATCATCACTTTACTAAAAACGAGGCTAACAATGTCCCCTTAAGGGGTGGTAATTGCACTTATGGCTTCACTTCTTGTGACGACATAAATCTTGGAGCCTTGTATTCTTTGGAATTCTTTTACGGTTCCTTTTGCATGCTTGCGATCTTGGATCTTGATCTTTGATTTGATGTCTTTTTTCCTTTGGCCTTGAGATACTCTTGGATACTTCTTGACTAGAACAATTCTTAACCAACATACTCATACTTTGACATCACTTGAAGGCTGACAATCTCCCTCAACATAGACCTTGTTACTTGATCTACTCATAATCATGTGCTTGATGTTCTTTGAGGAAGTTCTTATTTATCAGAGCTTGCGGAAGTGTATCTTTGAAGTTCAGAGCTGTCTTCAAGTCTTGATTAATGTCTTGAATGTATCCTTCAGCTTTGAGTATGAGTATGTGGCATTGACTGCGACTCACCTGGAATATGGTAGTTACGCCATCGACTAGTGATGCATGTTTAGGTTAGTGATAAACAACATATATGGACGAATATGTCTTTGTCATTTCGTCGATTTTAGATTGTGATAACCACCGGTTCCCCGTTTTATAGAACAAATACTATACCTTTGATCAGGTAGATTCAAAGAATCTCCTTGATAGGGTTTCCAGCTCAAAGTGCTGGATTCTCTAATGCATAAGCATCAGATTCACCGTACTTGCTAGTTCTTATTACTAGAACGTCTCAAAGTAGACATCACGATAAGAGTGAATCAGTTAGTTACTATCTGACTGATTGAGTCGTTAATACGTGTTCAGTATTTACATGCCCAAATGCCCTTTTGAGGCTGCCACAATAGACATGAGATCGAACACTTGATTGAAAAGCAGTCGACATGGTAATGGATAAAGATTATTAAACATATCGAAACTTTTATATTTTCAAAAAGCATCCGTCAATTCTCATTAGTTCACACATATTATATATGCGTTTGTGTTGGACTCTTGTATAAATTGTGTTCTTGATGATGAACAACAAGTGTATATGGAATTGTGTCCTAATGAGATTTATTGATTGATCTCGCTGGCTCTAGACTCTATAAGTGCACTTTTGTTATTTGGTGATTGGAGGCTGGAGCGGACTGCCACCTTTTTAATATCTATGATCTCATAATGAGAAAATTAATAGAAGCATGTTGTACTCCATGAGAAATGAAACAAACTTCTTTTAAGAGAAGCCTGAGTAGGTGGGAGGGTTGTGCATTGCATCACTAGGTCCATGATGACTTATCTTCAATACCAGAATCATCATTGTGATTACCGATAGATTATGTGTTAACCCGGTTTCTGCCTAAGATTGTATGGAGGGCTTCTTTCTTTACACCCTTTATCCTTACATTTCTTTTTCATTCTTCAACCCTTTTAATCCCGTTCTTACTTTACTCCCTTTTTAAATCATACCTAAGGACTTCTACTCTATCTAATGGAGTGTCCCTAGGTAGATCCCTCCGTTTCTGGCTAGATCATGGAACATAATACCTATCCTTAACCGCCTTAAAGTATTATCACTTGGTCGGTCATTGGGTATTGCCATCGAATCCATAAACCATTTGAAAAATCAATCAACACGTTTGAGAAATCATTTGTAACACATTGAGAGTTTTTAGATTCACCAAAAAGCTCCCCTTACACATATGCATCATATTATGAAAGAGTTTTGCATATGCAAGGTCAGGAACACACTTATATTCAGAAGATCTTTATCCGAGTTAAGCCTTATTAATCATATTTTAATCACTATACTCCCCCTTAAAAATAGCATATGTGGTGACAATTTTTGACTTAACAAGTGAATTAAAATACAAGTTAATGTACTTAGATCCACTTGAAGAATGAACGAGTGTAGGAAAAACAATGTTGCATGCTAAATGAACCACTTGAAGATAATCTTCAATTTTATGAAATTTATGCTCCCCTTCAAAAATAGATTAGCGTGAAAACTTGAAGCGGGAGTTTGTTGAGCACACAATTTTGAAAGATTTTGAATAATTCTTTTGAAAATATCTTGAAAAATTATGCTTAACAGGAAAATGATGTAGAATTTATCTTATTAATTATTATTTCCTTAGTACTTCTCTTGAGCATTCAAAACATTGAATGATTATTTGACATTGCTCAAGACCAAGAAGATATGAACTTCTCGTTCTTTAGGATAAATGTACATAAATAGACATTTTCCTTTCTTTGGAGACCGATTCCTAAGTTGACATTTACTTAGAAGTCGTAGAGAAAATTTGAAGAGACATGTTTTGAAATCTTTTAGAAAACTCTCGCTCGAACTTCATTTATACACCCGTGTCAATATTAATCAACATTTCTAGGTGCGTAAATATTATCAATTTACGAGAGACATGTCGGAGAATATTATTTTTGGTATTTTTGTAAATTTTTGATTTTTGATTTTGCTTTTATAGGTTTTATATTTTTATATTTTGCTTTTCTAATAAATATATACAAAGAGTTACTATGATTTTGCCAAACGTTCTAGCTTCTGTGGAGACAAACTACGCATACTGATTCGTTCAATAATATATATATAATATATAAGCAAACACTCAACCAATTACCTTTAACCAAGGATTGGTCAAGAGTTCCCCAATTAAAATATATATGTAACCGGAAGTATGATTCCCGGGTCGTTATGTCCCAACGAGGTGTGCAATTTGAAAATCGAATGACGGATTGGTGATTGATGTTTGAATATGACAAGGTTATGATTGGTTTTCTATATCTACCAGTTAAATATGCAAAAACGATTAAATAAAACCTAAAAACGAAAGCTATATAACTTAAAACCTAAAACGGGCACGAAAAACGAGGGTCAAAAACCTAAATTTTGCAATTTTAACCCTAGAACAATTTTTAAACTAAAAATAGATTCTACTTGACTAAAAACGAAGTTTAAAAAAAACTAGATCGAAAACGGAGTTAGTTAAGACAAAAAACGAGTCAAATCAAAAACGGGGTTTGAATCCCGTTCTTTAGAAAATGAATTTTTGAGAAAATGACCCTATGAAAACTTTAACAATTTTCCTAGAAACTATATGAAAAAAGAAATTTTTTTTAAAAAAGTTTATATTTTTCTGACTTTTATTTTATTTTTTATGATTTTTTAAAGTTTTTAAACAAAATAAATTATAAAAAATACTAGACGTTTATAAAAAATTCTAGAAAAATTACACAAAATAGCTAAAAGGTTAAGGGTCCTATGAAAAATATAAAAAGTTACACAGCTTATCAAATAAGCTGTGAAATAAGCTCAAACAGCTTATTGCACAAATGGGCCAACAAGCCCTTATATAATAAATCCAACAAACCACTACCGGATGAGCTATTGTAGCACAGCGGTAGTGGTGTTGGTTTATAGAGGGTTGAAGCTTGTTGAGGTTGGGGGTTCGAGCCCTAGCTCACCCCTGACTTCCAAGCTTCCCCTTTTATTTATTTTTTCAAATTTTTTTTTACAAAGTTAAAAAGCACTTATAAATAAGCAATTTATTTAACTACAAGTTTTTAAAGCTTATGATATAAGCCAGAAAAAGCACTAAAACTGACAGAATGGCTTTTTAAGCTAATATGGGTATTTTTTTCTTTTTTTGGATTTGTTAAGCTACTAGAATGCAAATAAGCTAGAAACTAAGGCTAAGCTAATCACAATAAGCAAATGCAGATGACAAATAAGCAAGTTTGAATGAGCAATAAGCTTAGAAAAGCTTATTCACCTACTGACATAGAACTAGATACAAAACAGACAAAGGGGCACCTTGAGGCTTATTTTTAAGCACTCAAAAGGGGGTTCTAAGCTTAAAGCTTGCAGGGTCTTAAAGATTAGCTTATAATATTCCTAAAAGTGCAAAAATATTAAAGATTTAGTCATAAATAAGCCAAGAAAAAGGTGTGCCAATTGGCTGTTTTGCACCAGGGCAAAAACAAAGCCAAACAGCCCTTTAAGACACTTTAGGCTTATAAATAAGCCCTAAGACAGACCCTTAAGCACTTATAAGCTATAAAAAGGAAAAGAGGACATAAAAGACTTAAAAAAGTAATTTAAACTTATTTTGAACAACTAATGAGCTAAAAAAATTAACTTGAAAACATCAGTACTAACTTTTGAGTTAGTATTGCCAAAAGGGCCTTAAGCTGAAAAAGCTTTAATAAGCTAACTTTTTGGGCAAAAATAAGCTTAGGTAAGCTAATCTATCCTAATAAGCAGATATCAACACAAAATAAGCAATTAGTTCAGCTTAAACCATTAAATGAGCAAATGAGCTTATTAGCTCATTTCTGCCAACCAAACAGCCCTTGGGTGACTTTTTTGGCTTAAAATAAGCTGGCAAATGGTATCCTAGTAAAAAAAAGCAAAAACAGATTGAGTATTAAGCTCATAGACCAATAATCAAGACTCAAAAAGCATTTTGAAACTCTGGATAAGCCAGAATAAGCTAATGAAAAAGCTCAAAATTCATTTTTTAACTACTTTTGCTGATTTTTGGCTAAGTCTTAAACTACAAATGCAGCCTATTCTAACTCTTACTCTATGCATAAAAACTCTTAAAATGAACATGTAAATGAGGACAAAAGACCACTTAAGCCAAATATCAAAAATAAGCTATTCTACAAAAGAAAATAACCTCAGATTTACAACATGGCTATTTTAAACTTATTTTTTGAGATTTAATGAATAAAAACTTGATTAAACTACTTATTAGACTATAATTAAGCTAAATGAAATTTACTAAATGACCCAACCCATGACAATACCCAGTTTGACCTATTTTCACCCTTATCCCAAACACCCCTTAAGAAACTGGATTGGTCTTTTTAAGGCTGATTTGGGATATTTAAACCAAGGGTCTCAAAGACAAAAGCTTGTACATGAATAATAAGCATCCATCAACATAATGAAAAAGAAAATAAGCATAATTAAGATGAAAATAAGCAAATGCAGTTAAATAAGCTTAAAATCAAATAAAAGAGACTTACAAAAGCGTTAGCTCTAAACAAGGCTATCAATGCTCATTAGAGCTTAATCAACAAAGCTCTAGCTTGTGTTTAACAAGCTAGTGAGTCCGTAAGCCCATCCATATCCGGCTTACCATCCAAATTATAAGCTGTGGTAATTTTGGGAGGTTTTTCTTGATTTTTGTATTTTCTACTTAACTTTTTAGTTTACTCAATGAAGAAAGCTTATAAATAAGCTATACTAAGAGCTTTTTGAACTCACTTTAACACAATTTAACAACTTAACACTTGGAATTTAAAGATTGAAATTTAACTTAAATACCTCAAATTTTCATTACACTTTAAAATTAATACAATGCTGAAAGAAAAAGTTTAATAAGCTGAAAATAAGTAAAAATGACTTAATGAAAATTACAATTAACTAAGATTAAGCTAAGATGCCCTTTAGGCTTACAAAAGTGTCTTATTTATAGCCGAATTCTTCATCTTGGTCTTGCAGCTGTGCTTTCTTTGTAAGAGATTTCAAAGGTGTTTTTGTTATGTGAGAGTTTTCCAAAAGCTAATCTCAGCCATCCAAATCAACTTGTGCTTATTTTGAGTCATCTAAGCCATTGAAATTTGCTTAATTATTGAATATGGTGAGGATTGCCAGCATGTCATAGTGGAAAGAGGTTTAGTGGAGGTGAGGGGAGTGGTTTGTCCATGGTGTTGATGGGGTTGTAAGGTAAAAGAGATAGGAGGAAACCCGTGAGTGGTAATGGGGTTTAGAGCTTTTGGCGAGAAATGTTGTTTTAAGGTTAACAGGGTAAGGTTTGGGTAAGTTGGCATATTTGGTCCCCCAAAGTATATTGTGTTTTTGCAAAATTTGTCCCTATGGTGTTATGAGTTTGGGGGTTTGGCAGGAATGCCCCATCAACTCATATAAGTGAATGACATAGGAGGTCCTTGTGTTAATACCACTTTAGGGGTTTGACAGATTTAACCCCTAAAGTTGTATTTTACTGAAATTACAAATTCAGTCCTTGTCCTTTTATCTTAGTAATATAACTTTGGGATTTAGCAATTTCAGTCCCTCAAGTTATATTCTTTTCTAATCCAGCTTCTCGGAGTTGACTTGACTTTGTCGGGGTTGACTTTGACTTTGATTGTTTTACTTTTCTGTTGACTTTTTGACTTGGTTGACTTTTTGGCTTTGATTTGGCTTCGTCTTTTCACACATTTCCATTCCGTGCTCAGTTTTGTCATTTTTGGCTTTGTTTTTCGTCCTTTTGTGTGATATCCGTTTCCTGCACAATACAAATGCAAAACAAACATATATTTGGCAGTTTTGGACTGTTTTTGGTCATTTAGGCTTGTTTTTAATGGAAAAAGGTATGTGTAATTAAGCACATACCACATACCAAGGCGATAAACCAAATAGTTAAACCTATCCGCTGGAAGGTCTTTGGTGAAGAGGTCGGCCAATTGGTAATCTGTCTTGACAAAATACAATTCAATCAACCTGTTCCTTTATGAAATGGTAGCGGACTACGATGTGTTTAGTTCTCGAGCATTGGACCGGGTTGCAGGATATGGCTATGGCTGATTTCGAATCACAGTAGATAGGAATCTTGTTAAAGTGAAAGCCATAATCCGTTAACTGTGCCCGCATCCAAAGAGCTTGGGCACAACATGCGGATAGAGACACATATTCTACTTCCGCGGTTACAGCGCAGTACAGTCTTGTTTCTTTGAGGACCAGCTCACCAGCTTTTCACCTAAAAACTGAGTTCCAACGGAAGTACTCTTGAAGGAGTCTCGACATCCCGCATAATCAGCATCTGAAAATCCAGTTAGTTCAAAACAAGAATCCTTCATATACCAGAGACCCATATTGACAGTTCCCTGAAGGTAACAAAAGATCCTTTTAACCTCCTTGAGGTGCTTCTCCGTTGGCTGAGCCTGGTACCGAGCACATAAAGAAGTAGCATGTACAATGTTCGGTCTGCTTGACGTAAGATACATTAGGACACCAATCATGCTACGATATTTCATTGCATCGACTAAAGTCCCATTCTTGTCAATGTCAAGTTTATCGTTGATCTCCATTGAAGTACCAATTAGATCACAAGTTTCCATTCTATATTTTTTAAGGATTTCTAACACGTAGTTAGACTGGTTTATGAAGATGCCACAGGCAGATTGGTTAACTTGTAAACTAAGGAAAAATTTCATTTCCCCCATCATCGACATTTTGAAGCAGCTTTTTTTAAGGTTAGAGAATAATTGGGTATATCTAGGGTTTGTAGAACCAAAGATAATATCATCTACATAGACCTGTACCACTAAGATGTCGTCGTTGAAGCGTCTTATAAACAGCGTTGGATCAATGGTTCCTTTGTTGAAGTGATTCTATAGGAGAAACTTTGACAATTCGTTGTACCATGCCCGAGGTGCTTGCTTTATATAGTGCCTTCTTTAGATTGTAGACATGACTTGGATGATCAGCATCGATGAAACCTTTAGGTTGACATACGTACATGTCTTCTTTTAACGAACCATGCAAGAAAGCAGTTTTCACATCCATTTGGAATACGATGAACGATTTGTGTGCCGCGTAAGCGAGACATATCCTGATAGTTTCCATCCTAGCAACCGAAGCGAAGGATTCTTCAAAATCTATTCCAGCCTCTTGATGGTACCCTCTCACAACCAGACGAGTCTTGTTTATAATGACCGTGTTCTCTTCGTCATACTTGTTTTTGAATAGCCATTTCAAAGTAAGGGGTTTTATGTTATTCAGTGGACGAATTAACACCTATACATTAAGTCTTTTGAACTAGAGAAGCTCTTCTTGCATTGAGTCAATCCATGCAGGGTCGGTCATAGCTTCTTTGACATTTCTTGGTTCCATAGTGCTCACGGACAATGCATAGATGCACATTTCACCGTCTGCCCGTAGCCGATTCCTTGTCAAAACTGGTCGTGAGGGTTCTCCTATCACTTATTCTAGAGGAAAATTCTTAGTCCATTGATAGTCATGTTGGTATAGTTGATAAAACGTATGCATGTTCAATGGGTCCACATATTATGAAGATGATGATTCAGCAGCACATGTGGATGGTAGAGCAAATGGGTTCTCGAATACATATCTATCTAACATTGCATTGGAAACATTATCAACAACTATTTCGAGTTAGGGTGGAGCTTGATTATCTTGTTGCTGAACATGTTGTTGTGGTTGTAACTCGTCAACATCCTATGAAGTGTTTGGAATATTTGCAATTTGTGAGGATGAATTTGTTGGTGTCGGTGCATTGTCAGTTGTTGTTGTAGATGCCTTTAGAGTTTGAAGAACTTAAGGTGCTGGAGCAGCAAGAGTAGTTCTTGGAGCAGCTGACGGTTGACCACTAATATAATCATCATACATAGCTTCGAACAATAAATCCAATTCACGTTCAGTTGGTTTTTGAGATGTTATTGTTTACGGAGCAAAAGTAAGATCGAGTCATGAACTGATTTGTCCATAACTCATTCCTTGAAGCCCGGGTTTTGAACTGCGTTGTTCAGAAGCCATTGCTGAAAGCTCATCAAATGTTATATTCATTGTCTCCATGATCTTCCTTGTCCTTTGGTTGTATACTCTGTAAGTACAAGAATTAGCAGAATAACCAATGAAGAAGCCTATGTCACCTTTCGCACCAAGCTTCCCAATATCCTCACGGTCATTCTTGGGATAACTAAGAGCCCCGAATACATGAAGAAAAGAGATATCTGGTTTTCTGTCGTTAATAAGCTCATATGGTGTTTTTCTAAATCATCAAAGAATGATGGAGCGGTTTTGAGTGTAGCACGCAGTAACAATCGCTTCAGCCCATAAGAATAACGGAGCACAAGAAAATATCAACATTGTTTTGGCAGTCTCTACTAACGTTCGGTTTCGTCGTTCTACCATTCCATTTTGCTAAGGATTTTTGACAAAATACGTTTGGTGAGAGATGCCAACATCGTCAAAATATTCTTTAAGCACTTGATTCTTGAATTCCATGCCGTTGTTAGTTCTTACGATATTAACTGGAGCTTGTAGAAGGACTTGAATTTTCTTCAGGAAAGTTTTGATCTCTTCTGGTGCTTCATCTTTTGATATGAGAAAGTGCACACACGTGTAACGAGAGTAGTCATCCACTATCACAAGAATATACTGCTTCTTGTTTATTCTTTCGACTCTTATTGGCCCACACAAATCCATATGAAGCAAGTGTAATCTCTGCTTTGAATTTGGAATAGGTTTGGGTGGGTGAGATGACTTTTTGCTTTTTCCTTGCTTACATGAAGGACAAAGATGTTCTTTATGATATTTGAATTTCGGAAGACCTGTAACGAGATCGTATTTAGCAAGTTTATTTATGGTGTCAAAATCGAGGTAGGATAAATGTTGATGCCATAACTAAGACTTGGTAGAGGTAGCACGGGCTATGAGGAAAATTGGAGATGTAGAGGCCATTTCATGGATATTGATTGTGTAAAGGTTTGTTGTACGATTTTCTTTCAACGAATCAACTCCTCCAAGATTTCTGACAAAGCAAGTGTTCCTTCTAAAAGCGACCTTTAGATCTGAATCACAAAACTGACCAACTGAGAACAGGTTATGCCCCATGCCCTCAATGAAATAAACCCTTGTAATCAAAATATTTCCCCATTAAAGATCGCCATAACCTAAAATTACAGCAATATTATCATTTCCAAAGCGAACAGTTCCTAAGTTTTTGAATATTTTGGTCGTTCATTTGAAGTGACTGGGTTTGACAAATCATTTGACTCAACAACCTTGGGAGGAACCTAAGTTTTTGAATATTTTGGTCGTTCAGATTGAAACGCATTCGGTTGTCGAACAACATGATAGTTTTTGAGAGGTTGCAAAGACGGTTTCCCCAAGGTTGATTGTTTTGCAAATTTAGTATTTGCACTCGTACCTTTGGTGGTGTCCTTTTGTTTAAAAACCTTATCAAAAAACTGGGCTCTTAACTTAGCATTTTCATAAATAGTATCATTTAATTTGTCTTGCAAAGAGTCAGTTATGATTTGGTTTGAGCTTGTGTCACGTTCATAGAGCCCAAAAGGTTCTTGTATGTGGTCTTAAGGTGTGCATTTTCTTTAGCATAATTCAAAACCTGAAACTCTAATGACACGTTCTCATCTTCTAGTTTTTGAGACAAAGGATCAAGGGTTTCTGATGCACATTGAGTATCCATACTCTTACCCTTGAGATCTCCCAACTGAGCTTGCAACCATTCGATTTGATGTTGCATGTTATTATAAGCTTTATTGTACGAAAATTTGTCATATTTGCATTCTTCACATTTTTGTACCAATCATTCCAAAGTTTAGCATATTCATTTTCCTTTTTAATGATACAATTTTCAAACCGTTCTTTCGTACATTCAAGCTCAGTCTGGAGATCCGATGTTTCGACTACAGTAGGATTTTTTGCACAATAGACATAATATCCTGACTGACAACTGCTCTCAAGAGACGCTCGTTTTCTTTTTCCAAAACCGTGATCTTATCAAGATATTCATCAGCTTCTTTTGCAAGAGATTTAAATTCTCGAACAAATTTAGTTGCCTCTTTCATAAAATGATTTTCAAAATTTTGAACTCTAGCATCAGTTTGGTTAAAGATAGGAGCAATTTCATCCTTAATGATCTTGTGAAATTCTTGATAAGCCAAAGGTGACCAATTTGTTATGTTTGAATTCATTCTATGTTTAAGAACAATTTGAAGAGTCACAATGGTGTCTTTTACCTCATTTAAAAATTTTCGGGCAACACTTGGAGTATCATCTGAAAATTCATCATCAGGTATTGAAAATTATTTGGAAATTGTGTTTGAAACACTGGCTATTTTGGAAGTATTTGAAAATACACCTCTTATCGTGACTTGGCCTTTTGAGAAACAAAAACCTCAGAAAGTTTATTAATTTTTGCATAATTTTCCGGTTTTATTTCTTTGTTTAATTGTTTCATTTTCAAACGACTCTCTTGAGCAAGTTGCAGTGTTTTCTCTGAATCATACACAGCAGGAGGATCATGCTTTTTTAATAATACTCTGTCATTATACAAACTTTGTTGTTTCTGCTGAGCTTGCTTGAGATAGAAAGGATTTTGATAACCCAAATCCATTTTTTGTTTAGTGTGGTAAAACGAGTCTGGCTTAGGTGAAAGCATATGCATCGTTTGAATCGATTGACCCGTTTTAACCAAAATATTATATAATTCCTTTATCTTTTTCTCATATCGATTTTTTTTATCAAGAAACTCGTCTTCGCATGTTTTGAAATCACTTTTCAACCTTTTTGTTTCTTCTTGAAGAAGGGAAATAGTTGAATTTTCATTTGAAAGTTGGTTATTTAGATTTGTAATCTCCTCATTCAAAGCCGTTATTTGTTTAGCAGAACTTAAGTGAAGAGCATTTATCTTTTTAGTAAGACATTGTTCTTGATAAACATAATTTCTATAACCAGTTCAAGTTCATCAAATTTTGCTTTATTGATTTCAAAACTTTTTTCTTGACCTCTATATCTAGCAAGCTCAGTGGTCAAATCGGCATTTGTTTCTTTCATTTTGCGATTGACCGCGTTGACTTTCTCAACTTCAGTAACCAAATTATTATATAATGATTCAAAATAAGCACGTGTAACCTGAACAGTTGCAGGATGTTGTTCTACTGTTCCTCCATTATGTTACACATTAGATTCCACAGAGATAACATTATTATTATTTTGTTGAACCGCATGTGGCTCAGTAATGGGCTCGAGTAGTTCAATATACCATTCTTCTTGAGTAAACATATTGAATATATCATTATCATAACAACTGTCATAATGGTGTACCTCAGCTGATCCATCTGAATCATAGACGGGAGCTTTGTCAGTCTCAGTACCTGATGTTGATGCTTGTTTCAAATTTGCCATCAAGATGCAGTTTGCATTGACTTCCTCAATATCATCAATATCCCCTGCAGCAGCATTAGATCAAATTCTTCAGCTTGGATTTAGATTCCTGCTTCTTCCTTTTGAGCAATCAGCAACTGAATCTGAAGATAAGCAACATCCCTTCTCCTTGGTCTGACTGTGCAGTTCCTGGCGAAATGACCCAATCCTTTGCAGTTGTAACACCTTATTTGATTACCATTATTCCTATTTCCATTACCCTCAACTTGTGCTGCTACAACATTTCCATTCCTATTCGGATTCACATTCGGATTAGCAATCCCTAGGAAAACAATAAGCCCATTCTGATTCCTAACATTCTGAATACCTGGATTCTGAACTGCATTCTGAACTGCATTTTGTCCAACTTGATTCTTGATATTATGTACTGCATTCTGATGCTCTACAATCTACCCTGCATTGTACCTAATCTGATTTCTTGCATTTTGCCCAGCATACTGTCTAAACTGATTCCCACCATTACCTCCAACCATCTTTATCTGTCTATCTTGACCCATATTCATACCCGGCTATGCAATATGCCTGTTGCGTGGGTTTGATGAAGTTCTTTGGTTGTTGTTCATTGGTGTAGAATAATTAAGTTTGAACGCCTTAGCTATTAGTACAAGTGCCATGTTTATTGCAGTTGTAGGATCTGAAATGTCTTTGGGATTTGGCATTGGTTATTGCATGTAGTTCATGTTAAATGAAGGTTGTGGGATATAGTTGTTGTTGGGTTGTGAATGTTGCATTTAGGTAAGTGGAGATGGTTAATATTGGTGAAACACTGGATAACTATAAGGATTCTGAGAGTTTGCCATTAGTGCTAAGGGATCATGTGTTGTTGCAAGTCGCTCTGCTCTGATTGCATCCAACTCTGCTTGATTGAATTTCAAGAAATCATACAACTGGATGTAGTCTACTACATGCAGATCCTTTGTTTGATGAACAATAGTGACAGATCGTTGCCATTGAGGTTGTAGATTGTTTATGAATTTGAGATTGCTGGCTATTTTTTCTGGAAAGTGTTTGTTTCTGGATAAATCATTCATTAGCTTTGAGAAGCGATGATAGTACGATTCAATTGATTCTCCTTCAGTAGAAGTAAACCTTTCCCATTCATTAAACAACTTAGCCTTCTTCTCCTGAACCCCAATGCTAGAACCTTTCATCATCTGTTCAACACGTAACCATATTTCCTTAGTTGTGTTACAACTGTCTACAACAACATAGACGTCTTTTGGAAGACCCATGAGAATAGTCTGAATAGCTTGGTCATCAGCTTCCATTTGTTTTACTTCTTTCTTAGTGAGTTCATCATTTGTCTGCTCATGAGTAGATTCATCTACAAGAGGTACACTGTTAGGATCACCGGGTTCATGAATCATTCGTCTTACATATGAACCATTCTTGATTGAATTCACAAGCAATTTTCCATTTGGTTTACTCTTTGCATAACAAAGAAGACGAGATGACCATGGAACATAGTTGTCTTTGTTGAGCATAGGTGGACGGTTCTCAGAACCAGCAGCATATATATCTTGTTGAGTCGACATTGCAAAAGTGATGTGAAATGATATACTAGGATCGTTTTAATGATTAGTGATTATGAGTTGTTATTGATTTAATTTAAGTCCTTGAAAGTACAATAGAAATCTATTCCGCGAGATTTTATAAATCTTGATTAAACCGAGAAAATAAGTGAGTATTTCACTAGATTTTACAAATGCAAGAAGAAATCGTTATAACAACCTAAGATTTACGACGCCTATGACGATCTCGGATTTGACGTCATAATTATTATTTTATAAGTTTCTATGGTTGAACGTCGACAGGTAAAATTTTAATTGTTGAAAATAAATATTTTCGAATTTTATTACGAATGAATTTGAGAAATTTTTATTTTTGTCGTTTCGCGAGTCAACGTTTGACCGCACGACCGTTAAGTGTTTTATGCATCATAGAAAATGCAACGCGTCTCGTTATTATTTTTATGATCGTAAGTTATATTTTTCGCAGACTCCGTTGTCTTTGTTCCTCGACTTGGCCAAAGCTCGCATTTTAAGTATATACACATACATTGGTGTACAAGATACATTTAAATTACAAGAGTTTACAAGTAAATAAATTCAAAAAAAATGATGATTTGTCCTCCCTAGCTCATATAGCCGATCGGCTAGAGCAAGCAACACACACACCCCAAAATTTTATTTCCAATGCACAATGATTACTTATGCTTCCCAATTTCTTCCTATGCTTAATATACTCACCTACACAAGAAAACACATAGTTTCAAAAATTTGTTCTCCCCTCCTTCTTGCTCTCTCTATTCGGACGACCCACACACACAAGCACAAGCATAAACCTAAGATTTTGAGCTTGAAATCTCTTCCTATATTATCTAAATAATGATTTAGATTAAGTTAGAACCAAGTGGGAGTTGTTTTCTTGTCCCCTTTTTCCCCTTTGTGCTTGTCGAACCCAACAAACACCCACACCCTTGTCATTTGATTTGTCCAACTATCAAATAGGGTTTAGATGATGATAATATAATCATCCATGAAAGAAAAGACCGCATGCATTAAGGTTTAGAAGAAGTTCGGGTTTTCATTGAAATAGAAGAATTTTTATTCAAGTGGTGATTTGAAAAATTATTGTGAAAAAGAGTAGTAAAGTGTTGGTGAAAGATTTGGTTAGCAAAAGGTTAAGGGTTTTGGTTTTGGTTGGATTCGAACCGCGGAAACAACAAGGAGAAACAAGACGAGTCCGTGGTTTTGTCCGATCTAGCTTATTTAAGCTTTGTAAGTATACCTAATACTAGTATTACTTTTTTTTGTGATTCGATCGACTCTTGGTAGTTGCATGTGATTAAATCCAAAGGATCTTGCATCGATTAGTTAGATTGTGATTTGGGTTGATTGAGCGATGTGAGTATCATTGATAGATTAGTTTAGATAGGTCGTGAATGGATTTTTGGGTCGAAAATGAATTTTGGCGCGTTTTGTAACCTGTAAGTTTTGGGCAGAAACTTTGACATGGAAAACGAGACACGACATTTTGTAAAATTTGATTTTTGTTTAAGAAATATGATAGAGTTTATCTTTACGATCGTTTTGATATAAAATGGAGCTTCAAACTCCTAATAACGAAGAATCTAGAGCGAAATCGAGATATACACTTTAAGTCCAAAAATTCAGCATTTGTGGTAAATATTAAAAGGCTGGCAGATTCGAAAATGGACAATTTGAGTACTTTCGGGTCCGTTTTAGCCTTTCGGCGAAACACGAAAGTTGTTCGGAATGTCGTTTTACTTTGCCCGAGGTTTGTTAGTTTTAAAATCGCATAATAACGGGCCAAAAATGAAAGTCAAACTCTGCATTTTATTAAAAATATGATGAATTTCCAGCAGAATCTCGTAAGGGCATTTTGGTCATTTTTTGTTGAGATTCAGATCTCGGCTAAAACTAAAAATTTGTCCAGAATGTCGTTTTGCATAAAATCCCTTTAGAGTCCGAGTCGTGAATATGTGATATAACGGGTCGTTTTGAACGAGACAGATCTAAGTGAAAGTATATAAAAGTCAAATAAAGTCAAACATTGACTTTATTATGTAAAATGGGTTAGTATGAGACTTGTGAATTTTTATAAAAATAGTAATCACTATTAGTATTATGACAATAGTATTTTAGATTTAACGATTATAACGAGTAAATTTAACTAGTTGCGGTGTAGAAGATAAATATACTATATGTATAAAAAGTCAACGTAAAAGTCAAACGGAGATTTTGTCGACAATAATACATCGTAAAGGTTAACATGGTTAATAAAATAATATCAACGGATATTTTAAGAGCAACGGGTATTTTACGAACATTAGTCGGTTCTAAAAATGGAAAGTCTAAAAATAGCAACTTTTGTAATATTCGGATATAATTCCGATACGAGTAATTAATAACCAAATTGGGTGCCGAATGTACCACGAAATAAATAAATATTATTATAAATATAATTAAATGACGGGACTTACTAAAAATGGTAACTTTCCGAAAATAGAAACTTTCAAAAAATAGAAAGTTTCCGGAAATAGAAAATTTCGATAAAGTATTGTAACGTGTAAGTAAAAGAGTGATCGTAACTCAATTATGTGGGGTTTAGGATCTAAGACGCGCAAGTGGATTTCTCATCACATGTGTATGTATATTTATACTATTTTAATAGTTGCGTGTCGATCGTACATTATTGTATAGTAATCGAACGACATAAATTATAGGTCGCGGTTGAGTTCGTTGTTGAGTAGTTCGTGATTGTTTCGGTTATTTGATCTTCGGCTTCGATTAAGGTGAGTTCATAGCCTCGCATTTAAACTATTTTAAATGTTTTATAACCCGCGAGGGGGATACATGTTGTTTTGATATGTGATATGATTTCATTGCTATGAGTATATGCCATTTGCTGTGTGACCGTTAATTACCGAGGAGGTAAATGTTGAATGCATTAAATAGATCTATTGGGTTTGACAACCTTGTCCGGGGTCTAAATCCGATGGTGAACACCCTGTAACGGACATTTTGTATTGAGACTAGGGGTGGTGGCATACTTCCCGGTTAGTATTTTATCCTAAATGATAAATGTGTTAAGGTTTGGTACACGGGCTCATGTTAGTGGAAATCATGATATAACTTGCCTTGCAAGCAATGTTATAATTGTTTTTGTGGAACCGAATATTGCGTTCTGACAGTTATTTGTAAACTCTATGAATTCACTCAACGTTTTGTTGACATTTTTAAGCATGTATCTCAGGTTTAGGAGCTATTGATGGCTTGGATGGGGCGAAACGCGGATATCAGGGATTGTGTCTCAGTGAAAATTTGTACATTTTATAAAAATGGGATTTGTAAGAAAGTCGTGCCGCGATTTATTAGAAAAGAAATTTCTAAAGTTATTTTGGACCTATGTAACTCTGATTTTCCTCATATAAATAAAACAAATTTTGTTTTATAAACGTATCATTTGAACGTTTACTAGGACTCGTGTGTATGTATTATTAAGTAGCACCTCAAATATTGTATTCCGTTGCGTATCGTATTTTTAGGGTGTTACAACCGTGAAATAAGAATTCTAGGCTAAAACAAGTGTATAAATCGCTTGATACAGTAACTATGCATAAATCGCCTGATTTGTAGTTTGCATAAATCGTCTGATTAATTACCGTACACAAATCGCTTGATTTACTACCTTGCGTAAATTGCCTGATTTTGTACCTTGTATAAATCGCCGGATTAAATACCTGTACAAATCGCTTGATTAAAATCTTACACAAATCGCCTGAATTCCAGTCTTGCATAAATCGCCTGTTTAGCACAAGTATAAATCGCCTGATTACAAGTAAGTATAAACTGCCAGATGCAAAGTATAAATCGCTGTATTCAAGACTTGCATAAATAGCCTGTATCACATATGTATAAATCGCCCTATATAAATCGTTGGGTTCATAAAGATGCATAAACTGATGGCTTCAAAGAATGAGCATAAATCGCCAGATTCAAATAAGCTCTAACCCAAAAAAATAAGCCACCCAAATAAGCACTTTTAACCATGAAATAAGCCACAAAATAGATGCCTAATAAGCTAAAGGATAAGCACAAACGAATACACAATCAACAAGCAAGCAAGAATTCAAAAATAAGCCTGAAAATACACAAGAGGGTCGCGGCTTGTTTTGAACAAATAAGCCGATCCAAATAAGCTCTAAATAAGCACAACTAAATCACTAAACACTCCTATGCTCTTGATACCACATGATAACCCATATCATACAAACATCATATACGAAAATAAGATAGTTTTTAGAAAGAGAAAAAGGGTTTTAGAGAGAGAAAGAGAATATGAAAAGAGAGAAAAATGGTTATTGTACTAGTAAGAAAGAGTGACCAACAACACCCTCCCAAACATGATTAGGAGGGTTTATATACCCTAAGAGGGCCAGCCTTAAGAAGGCTTTGGACTTGGGCCTTTATGGGCAGAAATAAGAAGAACAAATAGGCTTTAGCCCGACACTTAGGCCCGATTATCTTAAGTACTTTCCGTAAACTAATGATTTCTTATACAAGGCTCGGGAATAATAATGACCATCACTTTACTAAATACGAGGCTAACATAAGTTTCATTATGAAATTCATCTCCATCTATTGCTGGTGGAGGTCTTGGATAAGACACGTCTCTAACAAGGGGGTAAACTTCTGATCTTTATTGTGCAACCGAAGAGGGAATACATCCTCAAACTTGACATGACGTGAAAAGTAAAGACGATTTGTAGTTGGGTCTAGACACTTGTACGCTGACTTTGAGGTAGAATATCTAAGAAACATACAATGTATGATTTTGGTTGGACTTTGGGTGTCGAGTATGGATGATGCCAATGATAACAAAAACAACAAAATGGTTTAAGTTTACTGTAGTTAGGAGAATTACGATGAAGCATCTGAAATGGTGTTTGTGAGTTTAATATAGGTGTAGGAATTCAATTGATTAGATATATGGCCGTTTGAAATGCATGAGACCAATATTTCATTGAAAGGCCAGAAAAATAGAGTAAGCTAAGACCGGTTTCCACAACATGACAATGACGCCTTTCTGTAGTGCCATTATGTGTTGGTATGCGTGGGGATGTTGTAAAATGAGAAATGCCACAAGATTGGAAAATTGGAATTATTTCTGATACTCTCCTCCATGTTCGAGAAAATAGATATAACTAGAGTTTCAAAATATTTTTCCACTAGATTTTTGAACAGAGGGAAGAGAACATAGACATCTGATTTCTTTTTCATTGGATATAGCCAAATGTATTTAGTATAAAAATCAATAAAAATGACTTAGTATTGAAAGCCGTCGATTGATTTTGAGTAGGACCCCAAACATTAGTGTACACAAGTTGCAATGGTTTTGTACTCATAAGAGAATTATTGATAAAAGGAAATTTATGAATTTTATTAATCGAACATGAATCATAATGGAAATCAAAACTAGACTTGGAACTTGATTCTAGATCTAAAAACTTGACAAGAGACTAAAAAACTTTATTTGAGGGGTGACCAAGCTTGTGATGTCAATCAAGTAGAAAAGTTTTAGTCGTGAAATTAACTTTAGGAGGATATGGTAAGGCTGCAGAATAAACATCATTGTCGTTCTCTCCCTGCATTAAAGGCGCCCCCGTGCGAAGATCCTTCAAAAGAAAATTGAGAGGGAAAAAATTCAACATAAACATGGTTTAATTTGCATAGTTTTGCAACAGAACTTAAATTTCCACGTAAGTTGGAAACAGACAAAACATTAGGCAAATATAGAGAACGATGTGATGTAGTGAAAGTGGTGTGACTAGTGTATAATATGGAAAGGCTTTTACCATCATCCAAGAAGATATCGTCTAGACCAGTGTGTGATAGTTAGAGTATAATTGCAATGTAGGATCAGATGTTACGTGATGAGATGCACCACTATCAAATAACCAAGGTTGTTGAGTTACAACTATACTTGAAGAGGTATCATTAGCTATGGGACTTAAATTTGCATTAGAATGTGTTGGACCAGTGATGATGATGTTATTTTCGTAGAGAAACCGAGCAAGTTTGCGACACTCCTGCGTTTCATGTCTAATGATCTCACTAAAACCACAGTAAGAATCTTGACGGTAACCCAAATTACCATTTTGATGTTTCCACTGAGAACGATTTCCACTATAGCCACCTCGACGTCTTCGAAAATGTGAAGAATTTCACTGGTTAGAACTTTGATTACCTTAAAAAGATTTATGTGATGATGGTTGTCAAAAATTGGCATTTTGTTTTTGAGTATAATTAGTTGTAGCAATCATTGGAGATAATGAAGAATTATTATCCTTTAGCATTCGCTTGAAGTCAGTGAGCTTATCAAACAATTCTGGGTACGAAATAGGAAGCTCTCAAATCTTGATTCTTGCAACAACGTTGTTAATTTCATCTCCCAACTCACTACGGATATGAACAATCAAGTCTTCATCTTGAATTGGTCTTTGAGCAAGGGCTAACTCATCTGCAATGGAACGCATCTCGTGTAGACACTCGGCTACTCATCTGGTGCCCTTTGGAGTTTTTGTTAACTTTGACTTAAGAGATATAACCATGAAACGTGAAGAATTGGCATAACTATCGTTGAGACGTTTTGAGGCTTCACGTGAAGTGTCAGCCGACGAGATGATAGGTTGAATAGTATTGGAACAACTTCTGAGGAGGGCACATATACCAGATCGAATAAACAGGATTGGGTTTCTTGTTTTTAGTATCAAGAAATTGAGGAGGTGAAATCAGAGATCCGTCAATGTATTTTATAAGATCCAAACCAATTAGGGTGGAATGGATTTGTTTCCTCCAAACTAGAAAATTT
>BQNB010072124.1:0-19280 GCA_026074375.1 Tanacetum coccineum
AATATTTATAAAATAAAAGGAAAAATAAAATAAGATTTTATTTTTGGATTTTTATATTTTTAATAAGTATGAAAATAAACTTTCCGAAGAAAGGATCTTCAAGGCACTATCAACTTCGAAACACCACATAGAAATCGTACACCTCTCCCCGGCAGCGGCGCCATTTTGATATAAACGTCAAACGCGTGTCGTAAATATATAGAATATACCGTCAGATAAGAAGATTACTTTAGAAAAAGTAATAGTCTATCTTTCGAGTGTCGTTTCCACGTCGAGAGATGAATTGAAATCCATGTTAATGTTTTTGAAGTATAATGCTTGATTATCGTTTAAGATTTTTGGTTTTAGAAATTAAACTACTTTTTAGAAAACTATATTTAATACTAAAAATTATACTAATATTAATACTAGAATTATACTAAACAATTAAACTACAGAATTAAGCTTAAAATGAAAACTAAAAGTTTTATAAGACGAAAAATGCTTGTCTAAGTGACGTGAAAAGTTCTCAAATGTGAATTAGGTCTATTTTAACGAATTATTTCCTTAGAAAGATATTTATATCCACAACGTGTTTATTTCTAACAAAAATCTCTCAAAAAGATATTAATTACTGATGTGTTAGTTTGACTATATTTCTACCGGTTTTGCCCTTCCGAAACATCAAACTATAATCTATATAATAGTATATTATTAATTATTAAACCCTTTTTCTAATCCAACACTTAATTCACAATTCACAATATCATTAACAAGCACTAATTAACTACTCACTTTGCATAATGAGTCAAAGAAGAAAGCAAACATTTTTATTCTAAAGTACGCTACTTATTGGAAAAAGATAGAAAATGACCGAATTGAATAGCCGTAATATAACGATTAACATGATGTTAATAAGTAAAGAAAATAATCAAATTCTTTCTAGCTTACTAAATCCTTAAGCTCCACGCCTCATGAGTAGACCGGTACCAAAAACAATACAAAAACATAAACTGTTAAAAGTTATATTAGTTTTACTCAATTCAAATTTCAATTTCTCTTAACTGATTCTACTAAACCATTATCCCAAAATGAAATTTCTACAAACCAAACACAACCTAATACCTAGACGAGGCCTAAATGAATTCACAAGCCCAATGATCAACACAACCCAAAACAAATTCTATAAACCAAAAGCTGCCTAACTAAAAAAAACTACTTCAGGCACAAAAATTCCAACGAGGCCTAAATTTTAACCAAAACATTATTAATTTAACAAGATCCAAACGAAATATTATATAGAACCAGTTTCAACAAATGTTATGCTTGTCGAGAAAGAAATAAGCTACACTAAAAACTAAATAAGCTAAGCCCCGAGACAATAATCTGTAATAGGCTCACACTAAATAAACTAAGATAATAACAACCATACGCTCAGATTATTTGAATAGACAAAAAGCTAGACGAGATCTAAACTATATAAGCTCTAATTTGAAACAATAAGCACAACAATGTTTAAGCTAAACTAGAGCAAACTAATAAACCGAATAAGACTTGATGATATAAGCTTTACCCCTACCGAATAAGCTATGAGAACTAAATCAGTGAATGTTGATTATGCTTTGAGCGATTGATAAGCTCTTCAAAAGCTTAAACGAAAATAATCTCAACAAAAATTTATTTAAAAACTTATAAATTCGAAACTTATAAAAGAAATAATCAAATGAATCTAATAAGCTCACTAAAACTTATTCGATTTACAGCTTATTAATGAATAAGCTTAGAATATAAGCTCTTAAGATTAAGCTATTTCTAGAGCTTATGTCAAAAAGCCATAAAGAAAAGAAATAAAATAAGCCGGATCAATTAAGCTAATCATAACATACACCTTCATTAATTTGAAATAAGCACTTGATACAATATCCAATAAGCTGTTGAAAACAGCTTTTACAATAAGCAGAAATTGAAATAAGCTAAATCTAAACAAAAATAAGCTAAAAACTAGCTAGAGTAAAAACTAACTAATTTTCCTAATGAATATAAAGTGAGCGGGTGCGTAGTGATTTATTTATCCAAGAGGGGGGTTAGAAAGTGAAATATCATCCAATCATTGATTAGAACTTATGGACAATTCATTTTGCTCTCGATTTTGCTACCTCGGATCTTCAATAAATATAAAAGTCCGTTCCACGTTTAATAGGCTCCACGGGTCCATTGCCACAGATTCATCATTAACGCAAACAAATTGTGACCCTTTGATCTATCGGTCTTTTTGCACAACAACAACTGTATTGTAAGAGATATTACAAAACCCTTGCCATGTGGCGAATTATAATTGGCCGAACAAAAATTGAGTGAGAAGTCACGTGAGCAGTTAGGGATTAATTCCTGGGCACGTGCCCTGTCGTCACTTCTATCATTTTACAAAAATTGATATTGGGCCTTCAATGGACTTTATTTTATTTATAGGGCTAATTAACAATTGTGCCTGGCCCGACCATGTTAAATGGGTTACGGCCTGACCTATAAAATCCCGAGGTCCACGGTTGTAGACTTGTTTTCTGGCGCTCTTTTCAATGGCATGCTCGGTGACTCATCACGACTTTGTCTTGATCTTGAATATTAAACACACTCGATCGAGACGAACCCGTAAATTCTCATTTTTGCTCCTTTTTCAATCATTTTTACCTGCAAGACATAAAAATACCAAACAAACATATTTGCAATATAATTAAGCATATTTTAGTATTTTTAGTCTAATTAATATTGTTTTACGAGGTAAAAAGGATGTGTGTTTTAGCACACATCAGCAGGAATAGACTGTTTAAGAAGGAAACATTTTGGAATTTACCCCAAAATATAGCCCATATGTGTAATGTTGTGTGCGTTTATCGACTTGTTACACTAACTTGTCGACCTCCTGTGTTAAAACCCCTTGTTGCACTCATTTTTAGTGCAAGATACCCCTTGATCACCCTGTTGAGCCAATCATTGTTTTAACCCATTATATTAATGTTTCGTTACACCATTTCACCTTAGCCAACCCTGTAGTCTATATTTTATTTGTGTTGAAATCTCTAGCTACTTAATCCATGGTTCGGGGAATGGGTTCAAAAATTTTGCGCGTTCGTTGAAGACCTATCATTTTTGATCTATGAAGACCCCCTGTATAATTACTTTCGATATTGTTCATCTCAAGTGGAGGGATATGTATATTGTATTTATCATATGCTATAGAGGTAATGTGTAAAAAAATGTGTGAATAAACCTCTGTAGCATACTCATGTTGGTTACGTGTTATAAAACCAACAAGTTATTCGAGGCTATGAGATTGGTTGCACTCTATGATACCATATGTATGATTTTGGCATGCATGTCTATTCCGTCATTATGGCCACGTATGCATATTTCAGCTAACTTGTTGGTTTATTACTATTGGTGAAAGTTAGAAGATCCCTACCCTATATCATTCTTCATCCTAACCCTTGGTTAAACTCGAATGAGGATATGATCGAACACGCATGTCTATTCTGTCATTACGGCCATGTATGTATGCTTCAACTGCCTTGTTGGTGTGGTAGTTTTGGTGAAGGATTGTATAATGATCAACCATGCGCCTTATAACAAAAAAACCTATTTTACCTTTATAAACATGTTACTTCTTAGTTCTAGTGGTGGAAATGTATATCCTTGCCAGACCTATGATAGAATACTCGTCACGACTGAGCAATTAAGCGAATTAGTTACATGTTACCACATAGATTAGTTTAGTGATTTGAGTGTTTTCATCTTCCTATTTCATGAGGTGTTTGGTTGTGTACTTGTAATAGATCAAACAAATGCTTAAACAACAAAATCCTTAGGGATACATTTTCATAAACATCTAAAGGCTACTTAAGGACAAGTAGGATTCAAGTAGGGGGATATTTAATGATATCAAATAACGTCTATTTTATAGCATCATTTATACCATGTAATTAACCCATTTTGTATAATTATTGCAAATAATTGTTACTTAATCGTTCATATTTGAGAATTGCAGTAATTATGGAGTACTTGGTGAAAGTTGACTAAAAGGCACGCATTCTGGAGCTTAAACGAAGATATTTTAAAGATTAGTGTTCTGAACACCAATACACCGTATCCATCTAGGAAGATACGGCGTATCTGTGCCTACACTCACTAAAGACCACAAAGGTAACAAGACCAATACGCCGTATCTAGGAAAGCCAATACACCGTATTCAAGCTATATGGGAATAAAATATTCTGGAAGATATCGAACGTGGTCCCTACTTCAAGAAACCCCTAAAATGCCGTATCCAAGACATTGGATACGCCGTATCGAAACCGACTTCAGACCTTATAAATAGAAAACATAAAAACATGTTTTAAGTTTGCAAAATCATATTCTCAATACCTAAACCATAAAAGTTGATTTTCAGAGGAGAAAAAGAGTAGAAGAGGTCGAGCAACGCTATTAATTCCATGGGAGACAACGTGTAATTTCTTATACTCTTGTAATCGTTTAGTTTTTGGTACCATTCGTGAACTCGGTTAGTTTACCTTGGCTAAATCATTACTTTCGTATTAATTATAACGTTTGAAGGCTAATACCTTCGGGTATTAGCCATTGTTATGAAGATCTTAATGTTTGGTTTGTTTATCTTGATTTCTTAATTTATCGTTGAATTGCTTGTTTATGTTTATCAATATATTTGTTTACGTGCTTTTGTATGCGACCTATCATTCAACTGGATCTAGTGATATGGACCAAGTAATCTAGATGTCGGGATAACTCTTCATATAGTGATTTATACATCTAGACCAATAGGATCACAATTAACGACCTATTTTTACCCTTTGATTATGAGCTTAGTTAGGCCATAAGGTGACCTTGGTATCAACGAGTACGTTCTGATTAATTGGTAAAGACTTGGTTAGTAGACTACTAGTGTATGAATTGCCATTAAGCAGTAAGTGGGTAAAGTCTCTATGAGCTAGGGTTTAACAAGATCACCATTGCCTTAATCCCTAAGATAAATTATAATCGGCAAATAAGGATTCTTTATGCGGATGCGTTTAATTGTGACATAACTCTTCGTGTCTAGGTCTTAGGAAGAAGTAACACCTAAGTCTTAAGAATGATATGCCGCCTTGAGATAAGTAATCATTGCACTAATAAATAAACCAACGTTCTGATTGGATTAATAATGGTTAATACATTTTTCTTATATTTGGCTAGACCGCTCTTTTATCTTCTATTAATTTGTTTGCGTAGGTTAAAGTGTCTTGAATTGGTTTTAGTCACCACAAAACCTGTGCTAGTCTCTCATCCTGAAAACCCCCCTTATCCATTAGATTTAGGATTAACATAGGTTTAGCATAGATTAAACTAACTTAGATTAGAAAAACCAAAGTATTAATAAATTGAAAGATTTAACTTCTCTCTAAGTGTTTGACACCCTACTTACCACGAAACTACCACTAACCGGGTACACTGCCCGTTAAAGTGTTGTTTTTGGTTAAGTCAGCAAAATATAAATTTAAAACTTGAATCACAAATCTCACCCCTAAATACAACACAATCATCTTCCAAGAAGCAAAAGAGCACTGCGATCTCGAGTACAGAGGCTAAATATATTGCCTTATCTGGGTGTTGTGCTCAAATCCTATGGATGCGTTCACAGCTAACAGATTATAGCTTTCAATTCAATAAGATTCCTCTGTACTGCGACAACAAAAGTGCGATTGCTCTATGCTGCAACAATGTTCAACACTCAAGAGCAAAGCACATTGATGTACGCTACCATTTTATAAAGGAGCAGGTGGAGAATGGAATAGTGGAACTCTACTTTGTTCGGAAGGAATATCAACTGGCTGACATCTTCACCAAACCTTTGTCGCGAGAAAGGTTCAACTTCTTGATCGAAAAGCTTGGTATGAGAAGCATGTCTCCGAAAACATTAAAACATCTGTCATAGGCAGAGGACGAGTAATGGTGTAACTCGTGGTATATCCTATGTATTTTATGTATATAAGAAAACATAAAAAACAAAAAATATTTTTCATTTTATATAAATTTTTCAAAAAAGAAAATTAAAAAATTAAAAAATCAGAAAAATATAAAAATATGGATCTCTGGCATGTCTTCTGAAAATCGATAACATTTACGGCCTTAAAAATGTCATTTAATAATGACACGAGACTGTAAATGAAGTTCGAGCAGAAGTTCAAAAAGCTTTCAAAACATGTCAAAAATGGCTTGTTATTATTTCAGACAACAACCCGGTCATAATCTTAAAGGCAAGTATTTCAAAAAGAAAACTTGGCCTCACAACGGGAAATTTACTTTTCTCAGGAATGAATTACTTTATATTCATTCAAAGGCTTATGTTTACTTTGCAACATAACCCGTGCTTCCTTAATACAAATTAATGTACGTGTTTGTGCATTTATTTGTCAAAATAAGAGAAATCTTATTTAATTGTGTTGATTTTTCAGAAATAAAATAATCATCTCAGTAATTCATAAGAAAATGATTTTTTGAGGCATTTGACCACTCAAACAACGACTACTGCTCTTTAAATAGAAAACGGGTCATTGTTTGAGGGGCAGAAAATGTTAAATTTCTTCTTCAAAAGTCATCAAGGAATAAAAGGAAAAAAGTTTAAACAATAACAGAATAACATTTATCATAAAGTTAATTAGTTTTAACTTATTTGTGTATTAGATGTTATGTGTTTATGCCTTTAGGGTCTAGATAGCGTATCTTATGGTTTAGTCTTAGCTTATAATACTTTGGAGACTAAAAGTGTTAAAAGTGAAACTAGTTTAAACCAAAAGTCATTAAGTGAAAATATTAAGGGATAAATAGTTCAAGGGGCATTAGTGTTAAAAATCAAAAGTGTATAACAACAAACACCCCCTTACCCCTGTCTTTTTCACACACAAACCAAACTCTCTTAAAAAATTTCTCTCCTACTCTTCAAAATCATCACCCTCAAGAACATCTTCGAAACGTGAATCTCAAGCCTTAAGGTAAACTATGAAAGTGTTCCCTATAATCTAAACTCCAGTCTTTCAAAAGGAATTAGGTTTTAACTTGATTTTTTGCTCAAAATCCCTAGAATTTGGTTTATGGTTAGTGAAAATCAAAGGTTGACCAAATCCAAAATCAGTTGAGGGGTTTTGATGCTTAAGGTGTGTAGTTAATCGGTTATAGCAGTTTTGAATGGGGCTAAGATATGAGTGTGATTTTTATGATTCTATATATCGAAATTTTAAATGTTAGGGAAATAATGAAAAATTAGGATGGGTTTCTGTTTAATATGTGTTATAATGCTTTCTTGAATGCGTTTAAGTGAGAAAATACATGTCTTCTATGAAAATTATGTGTGCTTGAGTAAAACATGTGTAAATCTACTCCTTTTTGTTCTCTAAGTAAATTTTTGTGGTTAATTCATGTTATAACTGCTAGGAGATGTTTTTAAATGCTTGGTTCATGTGTTTGTGTAGTTTAATTGCCATAGAAGTTGGGTTTGTAAAATTCAAAATTTTTAGACGACGTTTTATACATCGCTGACTATAGACGGCGATTTATACACGCACCCTACAGGCGGCGATTTATATACGCACCCTATATAACAACCCATAATTTTCCTCTATGTAATTATCCATCTATTAAATTAGATGCAATGTAATTTTCATCTATTAAATTAGATGCAACCATTTTCACGGGAACATTTTTGCTTTATTACACTCATTATGCAACGTAACTTGCATTTCAAAAGTAAACGAGCTCACGCAACCTACCAATGCCAACTTTATCAATGTTTATGTCAAGTAAACATTCTAATATGTCAAGTAATATGTTCTAAAATCCATATGTTATCTATTTAACGTACTTTCCATAACGTTATTACAAAACGGATTTCATACGTTAACGTTTATATCAAAACCCAGATTTCATGTAAAGTTTACATACAATACAAATGCATAAGATTATAAGACAAGTGTACAAGTTATCTATGTATAATATTTGAATCTAATTCCCTCCTAAACCCTAATACAACTCATTTGAGCTCATTGTACAATCCGACAAAGCATAGAATTCAAACTAGCTCATTTCCCTCTATTTTTTTAAGAATTTCATACAACCTCTTTAGCACTAAGTACAAGTCTCCTAAGCACCATATTTAAACATTCTTTCCCTCCATTTCAGCCCCTACTCATCCTAAAAAAAACCTAACCCAAAAACCCTAATGAACCTGTCACCCTCTAACTAGCTCGAACCAAGCTTAAACCAAGCAAGCACCCTAACTCCACCATGACTCACCACATTTCTAGCCACCTCCAGCACCTTGCCACCATCCTAGCACCCAAGCACCTCCATGAATAAACTACTTGTCACACCCTTGTTCACCAAGTAAAACCCTTGTCACCACCTTTGATTTTTGAACCATTCTACCCTTCTAACACCTTTCAAAGCTACATCTAGCTATTACTTGGTCCCTACTCCACTTACCTTGGTCCCTACTCCATCCAACTTGGCCACCACACTAAGTAAACTTGGTCCCTACTCTTTCTTTCACCCTATATATACACGAAACATACACACACTTTTAAGTCACCATCAAAACCTCATACTACTTCAAAATCATGATCTAGCAAGCCATAGAAGAGAAGAAATGAAAGTATAAGCTATTTAGAAGCCAAGGTTAAGAAGAAAGAAGCTCTTGATTCATCTCATAAAGTTTTCGGGTTATATTTGCTCTTTTCGACCCATTTCACCCATATCGTATACTAGTAAGCTTTTCTACTCGTTCAATAAGCACTTGTATTGTTTTGGATTATATATCAGCTCATATACATCCTTATGATCTCATTAAATTAGCCCTTAAACCCTAAAGCTTACTCATTTGGTTTTCCTAAACCAAACGCACTCTAAAAACCCTAAAAAGCTCTTTTCATGTATCTAATAAGCTATAAGCTATAAGCTGTTGTAATAAGCTATTTCTATAAGCTCACTTATCACTTTTATAATCAATAAAGTTAATCCTAAAAGCCCTAACCCATCAGGTCATTGTTTCTAAATCGAACATGTCCATTTTAGATTTTTAAGCTCATAAGCTCTTTTCATAAGCTACAAGCTCGTAAAACTTACTTATTTTAGATTATAGTAATAAGCTATAAGCTGCAAAACCTAGTTGGATTTGAAAAATACAATGATTATGAAATTTGGACTAAAAACGCAAAACATTTCATGCACAAGGGTATATATTGTAACTTTTAAAATTATTAAACTTTTGGGCCAAAAATGTAATTTCCCTAAAGTTAAACTACAGGGGTTTGTTTTGCCAAACTCTAAAGTTAAGGGTTCAATGTTTTAAAATCATATAATTAAAGGGTTAAAGTATAAATTAATATATACTAAGGGTATATATTGTCATTTTCAAAACTCAAAGGTATATATTGTCATTTTCATATTTTTAAGGGTATAAAATGTAATATTTTAATATTTATTTAAATATTATAATACTCGATTTTGTTAAAGTCCGACACATTTGTCGTTATCATTCGTCGATCGAAACACTATAAATCAATTATGTTATATTTTTAACATAATTTATCATCCTCTAGCTTTTGAAGAAACTTAAAAAGATAAAATCTTATCTATAACGTATCACGCTACTAGAGAATTTCATGTGAGGGGTTTCTTTTAGGTAAACATTTTGACGAGTTGCTGGATTTACGATTTAAAGTGTCCTAGCTCCTCAAACGTTTACTATATGACCTCTGGATTATGATAGCCCGAACAGTGTTACGATATTTCCATAAATTAATGAACCAAATTAACATTTACGTTAAACTTTATGAAATAAAATTTGAAATATCAACAATCAAACTGAGACTTGACATATTACCTCAAGTTGCGTGACGAGGCTTTTTACTCCTATTTGAATTAAATTTCAAATCAATAAACTACCTTATCAAGGTTAGTTCATAGCCTCGCATTTAAATCTTTTGAATGTTTTATAAACCCGTGAGGGGGATACGTGTTATAAACCATGAATACAAGTGTTTTCCAACTGTATGCTATCCTGATATATTATTGCCTAAGTTACCTCCATTTGCCATGAGGCATCCACAACATCTTTGTGTAGAGGCTCCCACCACATATTTAGGTAGAGGCTCACACAACATCTTTGGGTAGAGGCGCCCATATGGAAACAATTTGTAACAACTTGAATTATGGTTAATGTTTGGTTGCATGAGTTTAGGGCAATAATACTATTTTCCATGATAATTGTAAATGCATGCAATTATTACCATTATAGTAACTTGTATTCAACTGTTATATTTTAACCCTATGAATTTCACTCAACCTTTATGTTGACCCTTTTAGCATGTTTATCTCAGGTAATTGAGCAACCTATGACACGGAGTGGCATTGGACTTGAGGACATCCAAACTTGTTATCATTAAAACTTTATGTTTTCATGTAGATTTTGGGACCTCTGTTTTTGTAAAACTCTGATTATATTGAATGATAACTAAATTTTCTAAAACGTCTCTTTATGAGTCATTTTCTATGATTGTGACTGTTGATTCATGAAGTAATACCCTAAAACTTAGCTTCCGCTGCTATATGTGAAAAATGGGGGTGTTACAGATTGGTATCAGAGCTGCGGTTATAGAGAACGGGGTTAAAAGCTAAACTATAACTACTTTTTCCATCCAAGAAAGACCTTCGTGCCACTACATTTCCTGAATAGTATTTAAAGATACATAACTATTATATAAATAACTTATGTTATTTTCCACTGGGTTGTTACAGAATTATGTCTACTCCTGACTATATCTACTCGTAGTATTTACTTTTAGAAAAGCTCATTTTCAAGACTTTGACATTTTTCCAAAGCTTCTAAATAATTACATTGCAAATTAGTAACTTCATCAAGCTTAGTGTACACACCAAGTATTGCATTCATGTGATCAGCATAGTAATATTCCCTAGAAAGTCGATCGATTTCATTCAAAAACTATGTCTTCTGAGTTTCCAGTTGAGATTTAAGATAGTCTACTTCATGTTCAAGAGAATTAAAGTATCTCAAATCATCAGTCATTTCCTCTTTCAAACACAAGTGAAATTTTTCAAAATTAGCCAAAATTGCACGGATTTGAGGACTAAAATTTCCTTCAATGGTATTCTGAATAAACGGATCTATATGACCATAATATGTCGTTTTGGCAATTGTTTGTTTGCAACGTTCCACTCCATCAAAAATCGTGTCAACACTACTTTTGATTTTTAAAAGTTCTTTAGAGCTTTTACACTTTTGATCACACGGAATGGATTCATGCATCCGTTTTTCTAACAAGGTTGTTTATTTATTAAAAGACTCTTTTGAATTTTCATTTTTGACAGGTGTATGACTTATTTTTGACCTTTCTAAAAAATATATTTGTTCAGCAGACTTTTCACGTTGTGGAACGAACAAATCATAAAGACTATTTAAGTTTTTGTAATCAAAATGTTTGATTAAATCACTTAATTTTGATCGGCTTTCTTGGGCAAGACAAAGCGTTTCGTCAGATTCAAGAGCTAATATTAAAGCAAGATTATCATTATAGCAACCTATATCATACAGACGAGGATTCGCTCTATGAGCTTTCTTGAGGAACTCAGGTTTTACAAAACTCGTTTTACAATTACGATTAAGCATATTCATTGTTTGAACTGATTGACCGGTTTTGTATACAATATCATCCAAAGCTTTGATTTTATTTTCCAAAGCAATTACTTTTTCAAGTTCCTTGTCTTCATGAGTTTTGTGAAACTTCTTTTGAGCCTCTTTTTCTTGTGAGATTATGGAGATGGTTTCTTGATGTGCAATAAGATCCTTTTTCATTTCTGAAATCTTTTGATTTAACTCATTTATCTTTCGAGTATATTCATTATATGACTTTTCAGAAGACATTTTGTGTGAGATTAGTTCTCTTTTAGCTTTTGCACATTTAATTTCCACCTTTGACGCATAATTCACATCATGATACCTATCAAATTCAGCTTAGAACTTTTTGATGTCTTTGAACATCAACTGATTAGTCTTTGCTAGTTCATTGTTTGCTTATTGAAATGGTTATTTGATGATTATAAACTTTTATTTTTGTTTTTGAAATCCTCAATTTCTTTCAATTTATCAACTAAAGTCTTGTTTGATGATTCCAAAAGTTTATTACGATTTTTGCTGTCATCAATTTCACATTTTAGTTTATCAATTAAAGAAGCAAGCAAATCACGTTCTCTAGCAAGATCATCATCATCCTGATCAGCCTCTTCTCCATTAGTACTCATATCCAATAAATCAGTAGTGATATTATTATCACCCTGTTCATCCGGATATGTATCATTTATAGATTCAGATTGCTCAAGATGTTCTATGTCATTGGCAAACACATTATAGTTATCATCATTATTCTGTACCTTTTGTAACGGGTCAACATCAAAGACGGGTCCAGAATTATCAGCAGCATCTAGAGAAACCTCTTGAATCTTTGCCATGTACAGATAATGTGCTTCCAATTCCTGATCTTCAGGTTCATCATCAGTGTCATCCCTCCAGTCAACTTGTTCATCACTCAACTGGATTCCAGCTTCCTCTTGCTTACACAATAGCATCTTCTCCTTGTGATAAGTTGCATCCTTTGCCCATTTTGGTTTCTGATATTCCCTTGCTACATGCCCAAATTCCTTGTAGTTATAACATTGAATCCCAGATTGCTACACCACCTGTGTACCTACATTCTTCCTAGCCCCAACAACATTAACTGCCATCTGATTATCATACCCAGTTTCTTTGTTGGTTCTTGGAGTGTTATCCTGATTTTCTCTACTGGTGTTTAATGAAGTTCCGAGGTTGTTGTTGGTAGGTTTGTAGATTTTATTGAATGATAGAGAAATTAAAGCCATGAGTTTATCAATCTCCTTCTCCTTATTTTTTCATCTTTAGCAACCACATCGCGTTCTGATCATAATGGGTGGAGGACGAGTTGACTGATGACTTTACCTTTGTTTTGGTAAGAAGGTTGATGTGTTTTGGTTTGAGCGAATTTTGAGATGTAGTATGTGTGATTGGATTCTGGATGTAAAATGGTTTTTGCTCGTTTGAGCACAAGTGAAGGGGATTAGCAGCATACGTGCGATGTCTGTCAGATCTTATTCATTGAATTTTGTTTTGGTGTTGCTTCAGGATGTCATTAGTTTGTGGTTTAGAAGACAGTCTTCAATTTGACTTCTGTTTAACAAGTGTCACAGCCTTTGCATTCAGGTTGTATTTAAAAGTAAGAACTGGGACATTCTTTGCTGATTCGGGTAACTCTCACAATTTAGTTCTGGACTACGCTCATTTATTATCTTGTAGAATACTTGTGTAATATCGATTCAAGTGGCTTCACCATGATGTGAACTTTCCAAACTCCCAAAACAAATTGGTTTCAAGATCATGAACATTGATTGACTCACCTAGTTTCAACCTTTCAATAGCTTTCCACATCTCACATGCATTTGGACAAACATCAACTATGGAGTAGACATCATTATCTATCTCTGTGAGAATTATCTGAACAGCTTCAGCTTCGGCATCTAATTGGTTCCTTATGTCTTGTGAAACATTCTTATAGTTCTCCATGTACCCTTCTGTAGTGGTTTCTAAACTACAGAAATTCTCTAACTACCGGTATATCTTCTAGTCATTTCCCTCTGACTCTCTCCATTACTTGGTGCTCTATCGAATAGTAAACATAAAAGAAATAACTTGAATATCCCTGATATATATCGTTTCGGTTTTTAATACAGGATATGAGGCTTATTCGGGTTTTACTTTGATCACCTCGTATGATCAAAGTTTCACCGTCGATGGGGATGCGGACGACTTTCTCGTCACAAATATTCTAGCATGATACTTGGATAACCAATTCATACCAATGACGCCTCAAAACTACCGAGTATTAATCGCATAAGTGTCGATTCGAAGTTGGTTTGCAAAGTCGTCAGAGTTGCAACCCTGGATAAACTGTAATATGCCTAATATTTTTCCATCAGCCATTTCATTTCGACGTGGTATCCTAGTGTAATTTGTTAGATATTAATCAAAGAAGTGCCAAGAGATATGGAATACGAAACTTAGTATCGTCCTCCTGAATCAATATAATACTCCTAGCTATATGTTGGTTTTCTGATCTACGTCGGGTCTGCGAGTGAGCGTTCTTGTCCCTCAGCAAGTATGCTCTTTCGTGGGCATTGTTGTTTGCTTTTAGGCACTGGTTTCCGTAATGTCCTTTCTCTCCACAGGCATGACAAGCTACCGTGACTACATGGCTGCAGGTTAACTTTACTTGGCTTGGCCCATGTTTTCCCAGTAGTTCCAGGTCTAGTGACCCACCTTTTGCATGCTGACACTTGACGAATGCAGTCCTGTGTGATTGCAAAGGCTCATGCTTTTTACACCAAGGGAATATGTTTCTAGCATACTATACTGTTTTCCGTTGGTGCTGCAGCAGTAAGCCCCTGACATTTTTTTGCCTTCTGATTTTGTTGTTTGATTGGTGAGTCATTGTTGCGGTTCATTGTGTTATAGTTTAATATTGTTGACTGAATATTGGTAGGGAAGGTTTCTTCTATCATCAAAGCGTTTCATTTGTGATCATTGTTCCTTGCACGGAATTATGCTTTATTATTGCTCCATTAACCTCCTGGTGTTATGGATAATGGCTTCCTCCAAAGTTTGAGGCTTTGAAGCGGTAACATTTCCTTCAATACTCCTGGGTAATCCCCCGATGAAGACTTCCATAAGTTTCTTAGAATTTGGTACCCTATTTGGACATAAGATTGCCAACTCTTGGAATCTTCTAACTCGGAAGTCTTGAGATCAAATTCCTTTTACATTAGATTTGTAAATTCATCTTCCATTTCTTGACCTCTAGGTTCGGGGACAATACTATGCTTTATTAAGAGGCTTTTTAAATTCAGACTAGTTGAATCTTGTAAGCTTCTTTTTATTCCAATAGGCAGGTCGAATGAATTCCACCAGAAAAGCTCTCTACAGTTAGAGTACCAGTAGCAAATTTTCACTTTGCAGTCCTCGGTACAGTTTCTACTAGAAAATATCGATTCAGTTCGTTCAAACCAGCAGATGAGACCAACAGCCCCTTCTGTACCTTTGAAATTGAAAGGTTGGCAGCTCATAAACTCTTTGTAGCTACATTTTCTTGCTACAGGAGTTTCTCTTGGTCCGGTGTTCCTAGTGGTATTGTCAGTATTTGCCATGGTAGCAGCTTGTGCTTCCAGAGCTGCGGCAACACTATCAGCAACTAGTTTCTTGATGGCAGCCTGAGACATGGCTGGTGCTGCAGATGTTGATGTCCTCTTGGGAGCCATTCTATCAACATTTACAAGACAACACAAAATAAGAATATATCATTGTATGGATTCTTATTTGGTACAAGTTCTAACAAAGAAATACACATTCTTTGATATTACATTGCAGGATATAACGGAAAGTTTTTGGAATTGATACTCTAACAAGCATCTAACTCATTAGGTTTCTCGGGGACTGGTTCATTTCAGTGGTTTCAGTATGATCCATAACGAGTTATCTAACTCTGCAAAGATAGACTCATATGGAAGTCTTAGATTCCAAAAAAATTTATGCTCAATGTCTTGATTATTAATCATATCCATGATATCTGGGTACAAAGGTTTGAGAAAACCGGGTGGTAAGAGAACCATAGTAACCTAGATACATAAAGATATGATACATCACACTACAGAAATAGGATAGACAACCACGACATATATAAATCGGTATCATAAAACAGCGAGGTATAATGGAATCACCATTGTATTAAGTTATAAACAACTTGTCTAACATATTTTTAACATAGTCAAAATTTGACAAGTTCAATAAATTATGCCACACGACCCAGTGTGGATTCTAACTAAAACAATAAATGATGAAGAACTAGTCAAGTAGTTTGTGGTCCTCCTTGTGGTATCTTGAGCTCAAGGATCTTGTGCCCCAGAAGTCTCTTTAATATCTTGAATCGTTGGGTGAATTTGGATATCCTCGATGAGTATCTCTAAAGTAGAACTTTTGACACGAGCAAGAACAATCTCGTCGTCATGTCCCATTTGCTTTCTTTGAAATCTAGCAATCTGGGTACGGGCTTTTTGAAGTTCGGTTTTTCACAGATTGGTTAAAATCATAGTTGTATCTTTACTCGCCATATACCAAGACCTTCTATCTTATCTTCCATGTGCTCAATGCGCTCAAGAGGGAGCTCATCTAAGTGATTCAAAATAGTCTCAATATGTTCCTCATGGCGCTCCAGACTCATCTTATGAGAATTTTCTCCAATCTCAAATACTTGAGGTAGGCCAGAAGTAGAGGAGGATGATTGGGAACGGGCTCATTTCTGAGATGGTAAAATCTCTTCAGGAAGAAAGAAATCTCGGGGATCAACATTGGTGATAGTGGTAACACTAGATATGGAGGCAAGAACACTATGGTGAACGTGCAATAGGAGCCTTGTGGAAGTGAAATAGGTTGACGCAACACTATAGCAATTAGTATAGCTTGCATGACCTTCATATATTGATCATCGTGAAAGGATGAATGCTAACGAGGTCAAACTCTCTCACACTCTATCATCTTAAATCTCTGAAGGCACTAAAAAGTGTTTTTGGGTGAGCTGGGAATAGTCCCGGTGAAGACTGGGTATAGTCAGGAGTATCATAGAGAAACTAAAGCATCCTCAATATTAGGAATCAGATAGGACGATAATAGGGTGGGTGGATGAAGACATAATTCTGTAATAACCTAGTAGTAAATAACATAAGTTATTTATATATAATTAATAGTTATGTATCTTTACATACTATTCAGAAAATGTAGTGGCACGGAGGACTTTCTTGGATGGAAAGTGGTTATAGTTTAAGTTTTAACCTTGTTCTCTATAACCGCGGCTCTTGATACCAATCTGTAACACCCCGTTATTTGACATAACATCGTGAAGCTAATTTGGGGTATTACTTCATGAATCAACAGTCATAATCATAAAAAACGACTTAAAAGAGACGTTTTGAAAATTTAGTTATCATTCAATAATATATCAGATTTTTACAAAGGAGATCCCAAAATACATATGAAAACATAGAGTCTGAATGATAATAAGTTTGGACGTCCTCAAGTCCAATGCCACTTCGTGCCATAGGTTGCTCAATTATCTAAGATAAACATGCTAAAAAGGTCAACATAAAGGTTGAGTGAAATTCACAGGTTTGAAATGTAAGAAGGTTTGAAATACAATTTATCATAAGTTGGTAATAATTGTTTACAATACCATTATCAAGGAAAATACAATTATCATGGAAAACAGTATTATTGCCCTAAGCTCATGCAACCAAACATTAACCATAATTCAAGTTGTTACAAATTGATTCCATATGGGTGCCTCTATCTAAAGATGTTGTGGGAGCCTCTACCCAAAGATTTGGTGGGAGCCTCTACCCAAAGATGTGGTGGGAGCCTCTACCCAAAGATGTTGTGTGAGCCTCTACCCAAAGATGTGGTGGGAGCCTCTACACTAAGATGTCGTGGATGCATCATGGTAAATAGAGGTAACTTAGGCAATAATATATCAGGATAGCGTATAGTTGGAAAACACTTGCATTCATAGTTTATAGCACGTATCCCCCTCGCGGGTTTATAATACATTCAAAAGATTTAAATGCGAGGCTATGAACTCATCTTGATAAGGTAGTTTATTGATTTGAACTTTAATTCAAATAGGAGTAAACAGCCTCGTCACGCAACCTGAGGTAATATGTCAAGTCTTAGTTTGATTGTTGATATTTCAAATTTTATTTCATAAAGTTTAACGTAAATGTTAATTTAGTTCATTAATTAATCGAAATATCATAACACTGTTCGGGCTATCATAATCCAAAGGTCATGTAGTAAACGTTTGAGGAGCTAGGACACTTTAAATTGTAAATCCAGTAACTCGTCAAAACGTCTACCCAAATGAAACCCCTCACATGAAATTCCCTAGTAACGTGATACGTTATAGATAAGATTTTATCTTTTTAAGTTTCTTCAAAAGCTAGAGGATGATAAATTATGTTAAATATATAACATAATTGATTTATAGTGTTTCGGTCAATGAATGATAACGACAAATGTGTCGAGCTTTAACAAAATCGAGTATTATAATATTTAAATAAATATAAAAATATTACATTTTATACCCTTAAAAATATGAAAATGCCAATATATACCTTTGAGTTTTGAAAATAACAATATATACCTTTGAGTTTTGGAAAATGACAATATATACCCTTAGTATATATTAATTTATACTTTAACCCTTTAATTATATGATTTTAAACATTTAATCCTCAACTTTAGAGTTTGGCAAAACAAACCCCTGAAGTTTAACTTTAGGACAATTACTTTTTTGGCCCGAAAGTTTAATAATTTTAAAAGTTACAATATACACCCTTATGCATGAAATGTTTTGCGTTTTTAGTCCAAATTTCATAATCATTGTATTTTTCAAATCCAACTTAGTTTTGCAGCTTATAGCTTATTACTATAATCTAAAATAAGTAAGTTTTACGAGTTCCATCTTATTTTGACTATAGGTATACGACTTTGTCTTAGTTGCTTGACTTCTCGATCCATAATGAGTTAACTAACTCTGCGAAGATAGACTCATCAAAGGGATAGTTTGGCGGTGGTGTAGTTGACCTAACCGGTGATTAAGATCCTATTGATGAAGACGTAGATAATGAAATAGGTGATCCATTACTAGTAGCATTATATGCTTGCATGACCTTCCTATACGGATCATCGTGTATAGGTGAGATAGCTAGTGAGGCCAAGAGATCCTTAGATAGATCCTCTGAAGGATCAGAAGAAGTGTTTCTCAGAAAGGCTGGGAATAGTCCAGTGAAGCCAGAGTATAGTTAAGAGTAGTTGTAGAGGAAAAAACATCCTCAACATCATAATCAGATGGGACGATAATAGCGTAGATATAGTCAGGAGTAGACATAATTCTGTAACAACCCAGTGGAAAATAACATAAGTTATTTATATAATAGTTATGTATATTTACATACTATTCAGGAAATGTATTTGCACGGTGGACTTTCTTAGATGAAAAAAGTAGTTATAGTTTAGGTTTTAACCTTGTTCTCTATAACCGCAACTCTGATATGAATTTGTAACACCCCTA
>BQNB010072125.1:0-15617 GCA_026074375.1 Tanacetum coccineum
CAATTGAACCCTAATTGCTAAAATTAAAACTATAAACCCTAATTTATAAACTAAATTCTAAAAATTAAATTCTATTTTATTTAACTAAAAAGAACAGGGTAGATTCTGCAAGAAATGAAACAACAGGGTAGGCGGGCGAAATATGGGAAATTTACACTACTGTGTAAACGGGTAACCCTAGACTTTAAGAAAATTACCAAACAGACCCTACGATATCAGGGACAAAAGAATGTCCGTTGCTGGCGGCGGTCCCTTATATATAAGGGGGCCGCCGACCCTATAAGGGGGCCGCCACTAGACTCCGCTCTATTTTTTTGTCCTTTTGTGGTGAAGGTTGTATCTGTTATGAAACCTTCCATTTGGGGGGGGGGGATTTGAAATTCAAATTTTATGTTTTTAATAAAACATTTCTTTTAATGAATAAATAATTTGTTTTTATATTTTTATAAAAACATTTTTGTGGAAGTATAAGATTTAAGAAAAAATACTTTTTGATCACTAATCATGTTTAATGATTTGTTTATCCACACCTTAAGTTATTAATCCTAGAAATAGAATTTTATGATTAATAATTTATAAACGTTTAATTTTATCGTAAACGTTTTCACATTTTGTTATTATCAAAACATTGAGAGGTCGAAAAATATAAATAACGTTTTTGGACATTATTTGTATTAACAATTTATTTATTTATATTATATTAATTATATATTATTATAAAACTGGTTCGGTTCGGTTTTTACGGTTCGGTTCTTGGACGAAAACCGAAACCGAACCGTAATTTTTCGGTTTTTGAAAAAGTAAAAACCGAAACAATCGGTTTCTAGTTTCGGTTGGTTTTTTTCGGTTCGGTTTTCGGTTTTCAGTTTGGTTTCGGGTTTTCGGTTTTTTCTGCTCACTCCTATTTTACATGACAGAATAGTCACAATATACACGCAATGATTGAAATTTGAAAGTTCAGTACACACAATGAGAAAAAAAAAATTATGTGACCATATATAGTCTTTATCCACTGAGAGGTAGATGTGCGCAAACCGGTTAACCAGTTCGGTTCAGTTTCAGTCAAACAGGAACCTGTTTCGGCCAACGAACCAGTCGAAACCGGTTTGGGAAAAACCGGTTCCGGTTTGAAACCAGTTTGGGGTGCGGTTTTTGTCGAACCGGTCCCACCGGTTTGGAACCCGTTAACTACCCAAACCGGTTTTGACCGATTTTTTTTCGTGGTTTTGTACGCTATAAACGGAATAAACTTTAACTTTTATTTAATATAAAAACCATAATACTTCAGAAACGAAATACATTTGTTGATATGATTTCACGAATTGTCGGTGCACTTGTTGAACCAACACCGGTGGTAGCTGAGGCGGATGCGAATTCACTTGCCATTGAAAGAAATTTGGTTTTTGCTTTGGAGATTTTTTTTTGCTTAGGATTGTGATTTTTGAGTTGTGATTAACATTGAAACACAACCTCTCTATTTATAATGAAATAAAATAGCACAAAGACTGTGAAGATAAGTATGTAGGTGAACAAGATCCATAAAAATAAGCATGTGAAGATAAGATAAGCATGTGGGGGGACAAGATAAAAAAAATGCCATAAAGATAAGCATGTGAAGATAAGCATGTGGGTAATTTATAAACGTTTAATTTTATCGTAAACATTTTCACATTTTGTTATTATCAAAACATTAAGAGGTCGAAAAATATAAATAACGTTTTTGGACATTATTTGTATTAACAATTTATTTATTTATATTATATTAATTATATATTATTATAAAACTGGTTCGGTTCGGTTTTTATGGTTCGGTTCTTGGACGGAAACCGAAACCGAACCGTAATTTTTCGGTTTTTGAAAAAGTAAAAACCGAAACAATCGGTTTCTAGTTTCGGTTGGTTTTTTTGGGTTCGGTTTTTTCGGTTTTCAGTTTAGTTTCAGGTTTTCGGTTTTTCTGCTCACTCCTATTTTACATGACAGAATAGTCACAATATACACGCAATGATTGAAATTTGAAAATTCAGTACACACAATGAGAAAAAAAAAATATGTGACCATATATAGTCTTTATCCACTGAGAGGGCATACTCACACTTTTCAAAAAAAAAAATTATTTTAATTAAGAGCAAGTTATGAATCCTTTCATTCTCCCTAGAACCCTAACTTACCATTCCATTCCCTTTATACAACATCTATGACTCTTTGGCTTCGATCAGCAAAAAAAAAAAGAAAAAATAATAATAATTAAAAAAAAGGCCTGTGCTAAATACCATGAACACCATGAATTTTTACCCCACACTCCCACAGTGTAAATTTTTGTCAAACATCTCAATTTTTTCGAAATGAACATAGTCTTTAAATTTTGTTGCGGGTCTCTTTTTTAGTTTAGTTTTATTTTTTGTAGAAAGGGGTCTCTTGTTTAGTTAATCCATTGTGTGGTAACCAAATTTTTGCGAAATTAGCCACTTATAGACTTGGATCGCCCCTCGTTTTCATCCTTTAAGCCATATCCTATTAATCTACTCCAACCAACTCGTGAAGCCACAATACGTTTTTCAGGGTCAATTTCTGGATACATAGATACCTCCTTGCTCCCCACCACAAGAGCGGTTTGTTGGAACTTATTCTATTTTTAATTACACCTTTATACTAAAAAAAACCAAGAACATTAGATATTTCTAATCATTTTATTTATATTATCCGATGCATTGGAAGCTAGCGCCACTAATACGTTTCTAAGCTAATCTGGCAATGTGTGCAGCAACTTACCTAAGTAAAAAGGTTTTTAAATTCAGTTTCTTTTTTCCAATATCCCTTTCATCCAATGAATGTTCAAGTTTTTATAAACAAAGATAAGTTTTGATAATCAAATATTTTCATATAATACGTATGACGAGTGTACGTGTTACATTTGCCTGTAAGTGTAAGGCCATGATTTATGAGAAATTATTTATGTAATATTAGCTTGTTACGGTTTTAATCTATCTTAATTATATATTTTAAGAAAGAGCATAGCACAAGAATCACTCATTATCATTGCTCGACAGATAATCATTATTACATTAAATAACTTAATACTTTAAGCTATAAGAAGTAGCTTCGTAGAAGAGATTATCCTGAAATTGACCTTAGAAGCTCCCATGTGTGGCCACTCTTATGGTTCAATAGATGGGGATTCCCCGCGTAGAAAGGACCTGAAAAAAGCTAGCGACTCACTCGGTTTAAAACTTGGAACATCATGACCAGCTCCTCTAAACGTAGCATATGAAAGCCCTTCATACTCTTGAAGCCAACCGGCAACCTAATTACCAAAGACAATATTATGTACTTATTGTCAAAATATTTAGGAACAACAGATAGGTTTTTCTCTATTTGAGTAACAAATGAGCAATTAAACTATTGACTATAACTTTATTTTGTGGATGGCTTAGAAGTTCTTATTTATCTTATACAAAATAATGATCAAACATCTACGTTATTTACTAAGAATCGAATTGATGTGCAAACCTAAATGAAAAAAAAAAGATGTTATGAGTATTTGTTGTTCATAAGAAAACCAGAAAGTTTTGAAGGGGCCAACAGACCTGCTAATATGATCGTGACTAATTTTGAGTGACTTACCAAAGTAAATCTGGAGCAAGGAATAATAACATTACCTGCTTCTGGTGGTACCAGGGCGTCCATGCTCGAGTGATAGGTAGGCCTAGAGAATTTAAACAGTATGTCGTGGACAATACTGGGACTCTCCCATCGGTATCTCCACTGTTGCACCCAAGAATAAATCAAGAAGTACGCTGATATATAAAAACGTTATAAATATTTCAGAGGCGTATTAGTATTAGTCGTAGGTACATACCTGTAAACCCATATTCTAAGCTTTAAATCAATTAGAATCTTGTATATGGGTAGAACAGAATCTTTTGATTGTTCCCAATTCCATCCATGAAGCACGTCCATGCTACAGAAAATGGAATGGTTTATATCATTAATACCAGACATTGTTACTGTATATCACTAATCTTAAATGCGAACTAGTTTTTCATTACTTGCATAGGCTCCAGTTTTTTAGTTGACGACCATCATTAACATGAAGAGCCTCTTGAACATCAGGTCTGTTATAATAACTAGTCACATAGTCCTCAAGACAAGGATCAAAGCCACCCATTATGTGTGGCATCTGAAATACAAAATAGTTTACATGCATAAGAAGATAATATTTATAACAGTTTTTATTCAGTTGGTAATGCATAACTATAACGATTTACCTTTTTAGATATGTTCTTCTTAAATCCTGTTTTCTTTGTTTTAACTTCAGCATAAGCAGAATCTCTAATACAGGGTGATGTGTAGAGGCTGAAAATGTCTATCTTATCATAATTTGTCCAAACTTGATCAACAGCTTCGCTACAGTTATCATTGCTCCATGTATCATTACTGTTAAAATCACAGGATTCTCTTATGGTTCTGTATGTCTCATCTGATATCACAGCATGACTCCAAGCATAGTCAATCTGACCTTGCAAGTCCTCAGCATCGCTTGTTACAGGGTTACCTAGCTGCATTTGAAGCATAAATTAGTAGCTTAGAGTCACGCTGCGAAGGTAAGTGATATTATTAAGGCATACTTTTTAATTTAATATATTTTTTAGGAATACATACCAATATGCCCTTAAGATTGATAAACTGAGTAGGGTCGCTATTTTTCTCATGAATAAGAGCTGCCAACTCTGGAACATACTTTCCTGCGTAACATTAAGATTATATATGTGACGTCCTTAACAGTTTCTAATTTAAACTAATTAACCTAATGAAAAATGTCAGAGACATATGTACCTGCATAGCTCTCTCCCGCAATATAAAATGTTCTGTTCTTATACGTGGGAAATTTCATGAACCAGTTATGCAGGAATGCATATGAATCGTCAGCTGATCTCATATTTCAAATAGCAATTCAGTGCTGATAACTGTAATTGTAAAACATTCTATTGTATATATTATCACAGGTTTAATAATTTTCTGTGTGACTCACCAGCAAGGTCATCACCAAGATTCTCATAGTCAGTAGTTGTGTTTGAGTACGAAAAGCCAGCTCCAATAGGAGATTCAAGGAATAACATATTAGCTTCTGCAATCCCATTTAATAAATCTCTAATCAATTTCCTTGCATGTAATATATATACTATGATGTTTAATATTTAAGAACGCTATGATACCTTTGTTCCACGAGTACGGATTTAGCTGAAGATCTTTTCCACCTCTGCTCACAGTGAAGGGTCCAATCTCTTGTGAAGCTCCATATCCTACCGATGAACACCCAGGACCTGAAACGCATAATCACTTCACTTGTCAGCATAAATCTCTAAAAAAACACACAAACATGCACATACACCTTATTAGCATTATTCACAATTATTATTTAAAAAAATCTTTATATAGAAGTTAAAAGGCTGCGAAAGTTATAAATGTTTTTCACTTTCCTTAATATTCTTTTACTAAAAAAAATACAAATCACCTCCATTGAGCCATAGAACCAAGGGCTTCTCATCTGGGAGAGTCTGAGCTTCATGGAACCAGTAAAATAGTGCCCTTTCATAATTCTCATTTACGGTCACATATCCAGCATAGTGCCGGAAGTCTACCTTAGGCTGACCAGGCAACTTTTTCACTAAATCTTCATTATTCTGAACAGTTACATTTTTCCTATTCGACCATTCTTCGTGCCTTGCAACACCAATAATTATATTTGATAACCATAAGACAATTATTATATTCAAAAAAATGAGAATTTTTTATTTTTTTTTTTTTATTTTTTTTTTTTTTTTTTTTTTTTTTTTTTTATTTTGGTTTTTTTTTTTTGTTTTGTTTTGTCCCCAAGAAAGCCCATGAGGGGGTAAAAAGAAGCTCAAATACAAGTTATTATTCTAAGGAAGGACACAAAGACCAACAAACATATTTGGGACATATTTATACTTGTTCAGACAGTACCAACACCCACTAATTACAAATGGAAAATCAAATATGTGATTACTACCTCCTTCCCACATTAAAGTGTCCACATTGACTTTTCAAAGTCTTTTTTCTTTCTTCAACTTTGACCTTAATGTTCCTTCTTACGTTATATGATACTTGATAGCAAGATAAAAATGGATAGAGTTTTGAATAAATTCTTTCGTTGTAGAATTTGTCGTTCAATATTATATAAACACAAACAACAATATTTATGGTAAAATTGATAAAAAAAGACTTAAAAGATTCCATTTTGGACACTTAATATGGGAACGAAAGGGAGTATTATTTAGTGTTAATAATTATTCATGGATAATTGTCTCTTTATTGACTATGAAGTTCATGACATCTAAAATGTTCTAGATCATATTGCGTAAGACATAGCCTTTTGGTGCACACTCCATAAGGTTTAGTTGTGTAGCTAGGTTATTAGCTAGGCTGCTATTCAGCTTAAAGGATGTTAATATATTGAAGAATTTTAGCACATGGCCTATTTTGTTTGGAATCTGTTAGACAAAAAAACCCGTGAGAGGTATTGTATTATTGATATGTATTTATAGGGTTAAATGGAACATAAAAGAAATCATAAAAACCCTAATGGACCCAACCTACATTCGGGATTGGGCCGTTATATCCTTTAATACTCCCCCGCAATTTGAGCGGTGAAATCGCAAAAGCTCGGATTGGATGAGAAAACTAAATAAACATTAAACAATAAAAGTTTTGTTGATGAAGACGACAGCAAGCGGAGACAAATCTTCATCTATAGCAGCAAAAGCAAAACAAAGCGGCAGCAAAGCAATAGTAGTAAAGTAAATAATAAATTTTGATGATGACATCCGACAGCAAGCCCGGTTTGTGGGCTTGTGGTCTGCTAGGGTTTCTCTATTGTAATCTCTATATATTATGATGAATAATATAAAACATCCCACGAGGTTTTATTGTCTAACAGAATCTACGTGAGTCGCATGGGCTGACCGAGAGGGGTTCCCGGGGTGCACGGGAACCCCATGGATTCATCTCGCGTAGTGTAAAAATGTGTTAAAAACACTTATTTTTCAAAAATGAACCTAGTCGTAAAAAAATTATGTTATAAACTTCTCTTAGTCTTATGAAATGCACCCGATGACGTACCCTTATTCTTGGGTCCGCCACTACGTGAGTGTACACATATGAAAACATATATGACCCAGCATTAACAGTTGCTTTGTGACATGGCTTTACCAAAATCACATGGTTTTTAAAAAACTTTTGTATATAAGGATGGTAATTTCTTTATTCCAAACCATTATCTTTGTGACATGGTCCTATTGTGGTGGTGGAGGTGGGTGGGTGTGGGTAGATGAGTGAAATGAAAAAAACACTTCGTAGGTTTGGTCAAAACAAGTAAAATGTAAAGTGTAAACAATGTGAACCGTGAAATCATCCATATTGTGAAGCCCATCTAGCTACTAAGCTAGAACTATAAACAGTTTGAAACTTGAACTTATCCATAAAGCAGTTTGACATAATGACATATAAGATAGACACTGATTCTGATATATGTTGGTGTGACTAGATATCACTGGGTTAATTATTCATAGACAGCAATGGTTAAATGTATTAGTGGATAATAGGCACAAGCCCGGTTTGTGGGTTTAGGGTATTAGAGTTTAACAATTTTTTTTAGAGGGCTGCTAGGGTTTGACGGGGTGGTTTAGAGGAGACGGCTCAACGTAGCCACCTAGGTCTGAGGATCAGACCCGCTCCGATACCATGTTAGATGATGAAACCCGTAGGTATAATTTATTGATGACCATTATTTAAAATGGTGAAACCCTAATACCCTAAACCCACAAACCGGGTTTGGGCCTATTATTAGTGGATAATGGGCCCAAACCCGGTTTGTGGGTTTAAGGTATTAAGGTTTCACCATTATAAATAATGGTCATCAATAAAATTATACCTACGGGTTTCATCATCTAACAAAATGGACTAAACGATTTAAACTGTCAACGGCCATGGTCAGTTATTTGAACTTTAAATCCGACGGCATATTCTGCGTTCAGTCTTTGGCAAATCTTGGTCGTCTCGCTGCAGAAAGGTGAGAAACTAGCTAGTAAATGGAAATTACAACTGTCATAAACACAAATATATCACAACGAGTGAATTGAAACTATACTGAAAGAAGAGACTATTTATCCTCTTCAGGGCCATAGCTAATAAAGATCTATCATGAAACATCATCATTAAATGGAAAAAGAAGAGGAAAATCGTGCGTCTTATGACCGTTCACATTGAAGTTTAAGTCACCAAAAGGGATGACAACTGACTTTAACTATTGAAATATGACTTGGATCCCATCTCACTTGGGTAAATAGTTATAGTAATTTGAAACATCAAATTCTTTAGAAGGATGGAGATTTTCACCACTAGTGCCGTCATGTATTTACTACAACAAATATGCCATTTATTCACTTTTTTTAACATGATTTTTAAAGATGTGCAAAATTTTATTAAATTGTTTACACTTGTAAAGGAGCACAAAAATAATTTCATTAATAAGCGCCAAGGAATATATAAACAATCATCTGAGTCTTCATATTTAAAGGTGTAAAGAAAATAGTTCACACTTATAGTGTCAAGAAAAGTTATAAAACTTTTTTTTTAACCATGGTTTCCACACTTATAATTCTAGCTGCGATTAATTCGTCCCACTCATTTTCTTCACGCTTCATGCGTGGAAAAGTGGGTGTGACAAATTGATCACACACTTTCAAGTGTTGACAAAATCTATTTTTGTACGCATTAATAAGTGCGAATCATTTTTTTCATATAATTGTGAAGAACCCTATGATTTTTGGATTTTTTCCACAATCATAAATATAACAGACTTGTACACACGTAAATGTGCGAAGAAATTGTAGTTTTTCCAACATGCTTTCTAGAAGTGTGTATATAAAAGTGTGTAGAATTGACATTTTATTTAATGTTAATGTGTATTGTATCTAGAAATCATGAGAGCCACATATATACTATTTAGAATGTTAATACTTCATCTACACTAACAAAAAACCACTTGTAAATTGTAGTGGAAGACTGGAGGTGTTAGAAAGTAAAGTGTGAATCTATTGAGGGGTAATGATGTTTAGGGTCCTCAAAAATTGTTTAATCTTTAAAGTGTATATACCATGTGGGACTCGTGAACAACTGACAATAGATTCATGCATGAAGCCATGAAGGTGACATGTTGCACTTTCTTATGAGCATAAGAAAGTTAGGCCAATCTTAGTTGAGAATTTTTCATAGCTAATACACCTATCAATAGTAAACATGAAATCCAATAGAAAATGAAAAATCATGAGATATGATTTAATGTTTCCAACATTCTTGGATAATACACATAAATGTGGAAGCTAATTAATTTGCCTTCATTTTTTCCAGTTTTACTTAGCAGCTTGTTTCTTTTTTTAAAGGCGATTGACCATAATTTTACCATTCCGGCTGTTAGTACAAAATTCGTGTCGGGTTTAGTAAAGTGTCGAAGTCCGGTGTGAGAGTAAGTATATATGTTTGTTAGAGAATCAGAAATGTCCAGAGTAGTATTGATGTATTAATATTTCAGGACAGAATGTCCTCATATGGGCGTGTGAAATTGACCCCTATTTATATGCAAGCCTAATACTAAAGGGATTCTTAGTATTTATCGCTTGCGACAGTTAGTAAGTGTGGCCGGAGTGGGACCCTTTTCGGGCAAAGTCCACGGTGTAATCGCGATCTGCGGACGCGAGTAATCTTTTCGCGTAATCAGTGTTTGTCGCGGAGGTACAACTGGGGCGTTGCGGCTTTGAAGATACTACACTGCGTCTTTAAATGATCATGGCGTGACCAGCCTTTGTCAGGCTTAGTAGCCCGGCTATTTGTTGTATTGGGTCTGGGCCCATATGTGTATATTATGAACCGAAGTCGCAGTAATTTTCTGTTGATCATTCATACTATACGTCATCAAGTCCTCCCAGTCTAGTTTGCTTACTGTACGCGGTACAATTATAGCGTGCGGTGAGCGTTACTAGACTAGAGTTCCGTTATCAGATTTTCTTCTGCTCCTGCCTTGTTCCGCGTCTTTTGCGTCGTTTTGGCAGTTTGTCGTTGGTTACGTGGGTTCTTCGTGTCCCTTTATCTTCTGCGTGATTTGACCGCCTGGGTCCCATATCCAGCTGTTATCATCATCTTTTTACTTTATCTTTGTACCGTTGATTGGGAAGTGTCTTGGCACGTGTCATCATCCTACCTTTACCTGACTTAAATATACCATGGGTATAAATAGTCGATTCATGCCCTACTGTTTCTTTTTTCATCTCTTCCACTTTTCCACCATTGTTGATAAATTTCAAGGTTTTCTAGTTGCACAGCCTCTTTTATTCTAGCAGTTCGTTTTGATTCAGGTTAATCTCTTTGCTTCTCTTTTATTATGGGCAGTATTACATCCCTCAAATGTGTTCTTACACAAGAACACCTTGATGCTATTTGTGCAAAATATTTTGTTTCGGAGGAAGTTTATCCTCAGTTGCCAAGCCCCGATGCCACCATGCATGAAAGACTAACTGGTAAAGTTGGAATGTATACCTGATTCTTCGATTATGCCAACTATCGTGTCCTGTTTTCTACCTTCTTCGTGTCTGTTCTCACCCACTTCCGCATTCCATTTTCCCAATTGTCTGTGTTTGGATCTGCTAAGGTTTCCCATTTTGAAATCCTGTGCCGCGTTTGTAACATTGAACCTAGTGTTAGTCTGTTCCGCTATTTCTATACGCATAATTACAAAAATGGCTGGTTTGGGTTTACTAAGCGCCCGAACGTCCGTGCTTGTTATTCCAAGAATTTGGATTCCGTGAAGAATTGGAATGATCATTTTTTCTGGGTTGATGAGTTTGTGGTTCCTGCTAATGCTCGGTTTAGTTGGTTTTCGGGTTCCAATATTGTTAAAGATCGAGCTCCCGCCCCCTCTGAATATAATGTGGAGCATATTAATACCCTTATTGCTCAAGCCTCTCCGTTCCTTAGGTTCCCGGAAGAATTTCTTTGCTGGGTTGGCATAAGCCGTAATTACCTTTTGAATAAAGATACTTATCCCCGCTTTGAGTATGAGAACGGAGAGGGTGGGTTTTATTTTCCGTACGCACTTTGATTATTGTTTTTGTTTTTTCTGTTTTTCTTGTTTCCTTATCCTTTTTCCCTGTTGTCCTTTGCAGAGATGGATTTGAATGCTTTTATCCGTACCGCTGACCCCCGTAAGGTGAGGATTGTTGAAAGAGCCAGAGCTGAAAATGAAAGGCCTATTGTCACGGTGGCTAAACATCGCACCGTGACCCTACTTCCGACCTCGGTGGTTCGTTCCTCCGGAGAGTTGTCGGCTAGTGTGGAGAGAGAATTTGTTGGAGATGCAAGTGTTGGTGATGGTGGAGATCAGGGGTTTGATTCCGTTGGTGGTCAGGATAATGTTGAGCCAACCGTGCCTGTCACTGAACATGTTGAAACTGAAATTCCTAGGCCCAAACGTTCAAAGAAAAAGAGAGTAACCCGTGGAAGTGAAAAGATGCCTGCCGCTTCCCATCCACCCAAAAGGTTGAGAGCTGACTATGGAACAACTGGTGGTTCCGCTACTGGAGGTAAGTCCCCTAGTGTCCTTAACAGGTTGCTCCAAGATTCTCGATTAATGGTAGAACAGGGTGTCCTCGCTCTTCCTACCTTACCCTTTATTACTTCATCCGTGACAACTTCACCTTTGGAGGAGGGCAGAGACCATACTGACTCCGTGACTGGTCCTTCTTTGCGAACTGTAGGTCCCTCCGCAAGGTTCGTAGTCCTATCTGATGTTGAAACTAAATACACATAAATGTGGAAGCTAATTAATTTGCCTTCATTTTTTCCAGTTTTACTTAGCAGCTTGTTTCTTTTTTAAAGGCGATTAACCATAATTTTACCATTCCTGCATTTCAGGCTGATGAAAGCCTTTTATATGCAGCTGTATTATGTATATATACTAAATGTCAAATTAAGCCAAAGTTTGGTGGCCCTAATAAAAAACAAAGGAGCTTTACTTTTAAAGGAACTATGGATGCAATTTTTCAGGTTAAATGACTATAGGTGTTGGTCAATGCACATGACATGAACCATCTGTGTGACACAGTGAAACACTTTTTGTATTCATGTAACTAACTGAACGGACAAGTTGCGTTAGTCCACATTCGTGACATTCAACAATCAATATGCTATACTTTGTTTATGTTTATATTAACTTCACAATAGACTTAAATATTTAGTTGATTGTTTATTTAAGAATTCAGAAAAGATCGAAACAGCAGGTAATCGTCTAGTGGATAGAGTCACGAATGAGCTAAAATGATATGAAAACAAGTCATATCTAGCCATATGACTACGACCTTCTGGGACAGTTGGTCCCTTCAATTGTCGAAAGCAAAACTATTTAGTATAACACACGAACACGCGACGTTGTACAATAAAGTTAGTCTAATTCTGCATATTTTAGTCTTCGATATATTTTTTTGTGAAAACCGGAGAACATATATTATTAGCAACAAACATGAGATACATCAATAAAGAAGAAAGAGTATAGACATGCCTATACCCGAATACAACCTTCCTACAACAAACTATGTAACAAGAAATCGAATACCACACCTAAATCAAGATCTCAGATACAACTGAAAAAGGAACATCTCGGATGCCATTGAATTTCTCAGATGACATTGAAATATGATGCTCCAAACATTCCTCAGACAACACCATATCAGCAAAATGTTCACCTTTATTTTCACCATACCATAATTTCATAACTACATTTCCTTGAAATATCACCCACATAGCCATTCAACCAGCATCCACAATGGCAATGAGGTCATAAAACAAGGCATCATCATGGAAATTATAGCACCCTGACTCTCCAATGAAGGGCTATACCTGGACTAGCTACATTTCCTGAACATTTACATCAAAAGTCAAGAAGCAAAAGCCAAGAAGCAGCCCAATCTCACTACTTAGCTTTCAAAAATAAAGAGGTTCAAGCATCACTAGCCAAGGAACACTCACCTTCACTGAGAAACCATCCTACCCTCCTTTATGTGAAACAATGCCTCGACAAAGATGTCCCATCTTTCATGACACTCTATTCCAAATAGCTTGTTTCACACCAAGTTCATACTACCCTACACATCAGGCAACCTACCTTATGAAATCACTCATTACAAGGAGCACTATAATGAACTAAAAAAATATCAATTTCCACCTATGGCCAAACTGATAAATTTTAGAAACAATAAAGAACTTGAAATGAAATGACTTCAATGTACAAGGCCCTCTGATGAGATGACCTTATAGAATAATCTATGATTGTTAAGCATAAACCAGATATTAAGGCTTATACAAAGCCTCATTATGTAGGATTAAAACCATGACATTTAACAACTGAAACGAGGATCCAAACACCCTACTAGCCAGGGCCGTCTTTAGGGGAGTGCGGGAGGTGCCATTGCACAGGGCCACCGCTTGACGAGGGCCACAAAATTTCATGCACTTGTATTATATATATACACAATTTGATGCTAGAGTTAAATTAATTCATGCACTACCGATGCATATTTATTTTTTTTGTGTGTTCAATGGCCTCTTTGTGGTGATGGCACGGGGCCACCGAAATCTATAAGACGGCCCTGCTACTAGCCTTTAGAAACCAAAGATGTAAATCTTATAGAAGCTTCTTCCAAAATGATCATCAACATATTAATAAGGTAAACTTATTACCTTGTTATCTATTTTGCAAGAAATCATCCATTTATTTTCCACATTTTTGACTGCACTACTATCTTTCAAAGTAAGACCAATCAATCTATTTTTCACCACTTCCACAACACACTTGAAAACTTCCTCACTACTCCTTTTAACATCTTTAAAGATCCTACCATTTCTCTCTTGCCAAATGTTATAAACACTAGCTGCCAGGATTAGTCTTCTAACAACACTATTGCTGTTATTTCCACAACCAGAATCAATCAATCCATTTATTATATCATGCTATGCTCCCTTATTTACCTTTATCTGTTGGATGTTGTGAGCCCAAATTAAGGTGAAGATAATCAATAGCCTAGCTAATTACCAAAGATGGTTACCGGATATCACTTGAAGTTGTGTAATCACTTTCCAAAGAAGATTATTCGACCCTATGTCTGGGTATCATGAATACCTCCTTAGGATAAAATCAAGTGTTGTTCTTGTTTTAGGCACAAATCAAGAACACTGCGTTTCTATGTGTTTAGATTTTCTGTATTTTTCCATGCAATTATGATCCCTATTTATAGAGAAAATACTCAAAACCTAGTCAACGGAATTAATAAGAGATTAATGGTCAATTAATCTCTTTCATAATTATCCTCTATAATTTAGGAATTAGTGGTTACATGACTAAATTAAATGTGGTCATTTAATGCAGTCAAATATGTTACTTAAATAGGCAAAAGTTGTTACAACTTCAATGTTTGTAACCACCCATTTAATCTAACCACTAAAAGAGTCAGAAAAAATCACTGACTTGATGGGTGTATACTCCGTACCTCCAAACTCATTTTCAAGTATGGCCCGATTCTCACAATTGCACTAAATTTCCAACAATCTTTCCCAATTTAGTACAATTTCTTTGCATGAAAAATTAATCATTAAACAAACAAGTGCATAAATAAAAATGTCCTGATGATTGAATTTCCATCTTAGTAAATTGCACGTTCAACTATTCGAGAATTAGGGTGTTCTAAGAATTGAACCCTTCAACCCATTTGAATACCTGAAGATAAAATACACATAAGTTTTCAAACACATAAGAAAGTCCTGACATTATACAAGCCATGTGTTCGTATCCAATTCATAAATGTTGTAAGAGCCAAAGTCCATGCTTCCTGAAGCGGAAAAACCTAAACATTTACATAGGTGGTTCCTCTTTATTCATGCTTCTGCTAAGCACTTTTTCAAAGAAATTAACCATTGAGAAGTAAAGACTTCATCCTCCTTTTCAGCAGCTTCCAAGCACATCCTTGGGATGATATGTAAATACATGTGCTTCGGTCCTCTAAACATTCAACTTTTCACATTGAACTCAACTACCAAGTTTCCTTAGTAGGGAGTTGGGTGTCCTAGCATCCTTAGGATGATAAGCTCACGAATCATGCTATGCCTGACACCTAAGTGTCTAGACTTCCCATTGTACATTTGGCTATAAGCCTTTGCCAATGTAGCAACACTATCACAGTGGATAGAAATAAGTGTTATAGGTTTAGACCATAATGGAATCTCAAGGAGAAAGTTTTTCAACCATTCAACTTCCTTACCAGTAGCTGCTAAAGCCATAAATTCAGATTCCATTGTTGAACCAGTAATACAAGTTTGCTTCTTGGAAGCCTAAAAAATTACACCACCACCAAGCAGGAATACCCAGCCACTTGTAGACGAATTGTCTTCAGTGTTTCTGATCCAGCTTGCATTAGTGTATCCTTCAAAAACTGAAGGATATATGACTGTTGGGAATAAATCTTTACAAGTTAGTACTTCTAGTCCAAGAACTTAAT
>BQNB010072125.1:22091-32537 GCA_026074375.1 Tanacetum coccineum
TTTAGATTATACTTCCTATATATATTTTATATTTTATTATATATTATATATATTTTAAGGTGTAGTTTTGACGGACCAATGCTGTAAAAGGAAATAGGGACACTGTTGTTAAGACCTCAGCAGGTTATAATTAGAGGAGAACAAGACCAAACTCCAATTATAATAGTGGATCCAATTTTGTTAGAACTGTAAATGTTAAAGGACCACAAGGCAGACCCAAGCCTGAAAAGGCTTGGGTCCCTAAGAGAAACTAATTTCTCTTTTACATGTGCAGGATCATCCACTCAAGAACATGACCTGGATGATTTTGAAGAATACAAAGGGGGATCTGTTACCTTTGGAGGTAGCAAAGGCTACATAACTGGTAAAGGCAGGATAAGAGTTGGTAATTTAGATTTTGATAGTGTGTCTTTTGTAAAAGAACTTGGGCATTTTAATCTTTTCTCAATATCACAAATATGTGATAAGAAGCACAAGGTTCTTTTTACTGAGACTGAATGTCTTGTTGTGTCTCCTGACTTTAAGATGCCTGATGAAAATCAGATACTTCTTAAGGTCCCTAGGCAAAACAATATGTACAGTTTTGATATGAAGACACCTAGTCTCTTAAAAGATTATGCTTGTTTGATTGCAAAAGCCACATCTGATGAATCTAAATTGTGGCACAGGAGGTTAGGTCATATAAATTTTAAACACTTAAACAAACTTGTGAAGGGAAACCTTGTAAGAGGTCTACCTTCCAAGGTTTTCAAAAATGACCATACATGTGTTGCCTGCCAAAAAGGTAAGCAACACAAGGCCTCCTGTAAGGCTATCTTTTTGGGCCTACTTCTGTAAAGAGTATTAATCATGCAAGTTATTACCTTGTAATTACTGATGATTATACAAGATTTAGTTGGGTATTCTTTTTGGCTGCTAAGGATGAAACTAGTGGCATCCGTAAGAACTTCATTAGACAAATTGAAAACCAGCTTAATCACAAGGTTAAAATCATTAGATCAGATAATGGCACTAAATTTAAGAATAGGGATATGCTTAAATTCTGTGGGGACAATGGAATAAAACAAGAGTATAGCAATGCCAGAACTCTACAGCAGAATGGAGTTGCTAAAAGAATGAACAGGACCCTGATTGAGGCTGCTAGAACTATGCTAGCAGACTCACTTTTACCAACTACTTTTTGGGCAGAAGCAGTTAGTACTGCTTGCTATATCTTTAATAGGGTAAGGGTGACAAAACCTCAAAACAAAACTCCTTATGAGCTTTTGTTTGGTCACAAACCAATTATTAGCTATATAAGACCTTTTGGGTGCCATGTTACCATTTTAGATACTCTAAGTGTGCTTGGCAAGTTTGATGGAAAGTGTGATGAGGGTTTCTTAGTTGGTTACTCACTAAATAGCAAAGCCTTTAGGGTATATAATTTAGTAACCAAAAAGGTAGAAGTAAATCTGCATGTAAAATTTCTTGAAGAAAAACCTAATGTGAAAGGAGTAGGTTATAGATGGATGTTTGATATTGATTATCTCACTGATTCTATGAATTATATTCCTGTGTCTTTGGACAATCAATCTAACCCACATGCAGGTACTTCAGAGGTAACTAACAGTGCAGGTACTCTACAATCTCCTAATGCAAATGCTTCTGAGGAAGCAGATGAGGATGAGGAGCTTATTGTTGTGCCTACAGCAATCAAGCATTCTGCAGCAAAAGTTGGACCAAGGAAGTCTTCTACTAATTCAAAGGAAGAGAAGTTTTTGACAGAACTTCAAAACCTTCAAACACAAGAGAAGGAAGCTTTTTCTACTGGCATTTCAGAAGATACTCCTGAAATTCTAGCTTTTAGAAGAGACTTGGATCAACTTGCTCAAAAGCATTTAAGGGAAGTAACTACTGACAAAGCTACCAGTACTAACTCAGTTAATTCTGGTAGTGAACCAGCTAATACTCAACCTGCTGATCAAGATGATTCAGATATGCCAGAGCTCACAATCTTTAACAAGCCTCAGAAAGGGATTTTTGATGAAGCTTCTTATGATGAAGAGGGTATGGTCCATGATTTCAACAACTTACCAACAGAAGTAGCTGTTAGTCCCATTCCTACTCTTAGGATTCACAACATTCACCCACAAAGCCAAATACTTGGCGATCCTAAGTCATCTGTGCAAACTAGAAGCAGAGTGAAGCAAACTTCAGGAGCACATGCACTTGTAAGTTATGTTCAAAAGCAGCAAAGGAACAATCACAAAGATCAACAGCATTGTTTGTTTGCCTGCTTCTTATCTCATCTCAGGAGGAACCTAAAAAGATTTCTGAAGTCTCTTAAAGGAATACAGTTGGGTTGAAGCTATGCAAGAGGAGTTGTTACAGTTTAGGCTGCAACAGGTATGGATTCTAGTAGATCTACCTCATGGAGCAAAGGTGATTGGAACAAAATGGGTATACAGAAACAAAAGGGATGAAAGAGGAGTAGTTGTCAGAAATAAGGCAAGACTAGTGACCTAAGGTCATAGACAAGAATAGGGTATTGACTATGATAAGGTTTTTGCTCCTGTGGCAAGAATAGAAGCTATCAGGTTATTTTTAGCCTTTGCCTCATTTATTGGGTTCATAGTATACCAAATGGATGTAAAAAGTGCATTTTTTTATGGCACTATAGATGAAGAGGTGTATGTTTCCCAACCTCCTGGTTTTGTTAATCCTGATCATCCTAAGAATGTTTATAAGGTTGTTAAAGCTTTATATGGATTACATCAAGCTCCTAGAGCTTGGTATGCTACTCTATCAACATTTCTAGAGAAGCATGGATACAGGAGGGCTACCATAGATAAGACTTTATTTATTAAGAAGGACAAGAAGCATATCATGCTGGTTCAAGTGTTTGTTGATGATATCATTTTTGGCTCTACTAGAAAGTCTTGGTGTGATGAATTTGAGGCACTGATGAAAGGCAGATTTCAAATGAGTTCTATGGGCGAACTCATATTCTTCCTTGGATTGCAAGTCAAGCAAAAGGACAGGATGGAATTTCATTTCTCAAGACAAGTATGTTGAAGAACTTGCTGACAAAGTTTGTCCTTGATAGTGTGAAAAACTGCAATAAACCTATGAGACCAAGATGGCATTGACAAAGATGAGGATGCTGATGATGTGGATGTACACTTATTCAGTACATGATGGTTCTTCATGTTTTTAACTGCCTCTAGACCTGATAAATGTTTGCGTATGTGCTTGTTCTCGTTTTCAGCGTCACTCCCAAGCTTCACACCTTAAATTGTTGTGAAGGATCTTTTAAGTACCTTAAGGGCAAACCCAATTTGGGCTTATGGTATCCTAGAGAATCATCTTTTGACCTGGAAGCTTTCTCAGACAGTGACTATGTTGGGGCCAATCTTGACAAGAAATCCACAACTGGTGGTTGTCAATTTCTTGGAAGCAGATTAATTTCTTGGCAATGTAAGAAACAAACCTTAGTGGCTACCTCTACAACAGAAGCTGAATATGTAGCTGTTGCATGCTGCTGTTGGACAAGTGTTGTGGATTCTGAATCAAATGGTGGACTTTGGTGTCATTTTTTTGAATACCAATTCGACATTGATATGAAAAGAAAAAATTTGCATTTGTGAAGAATCCGGGTGTATCACTCCAAGAAAAAGACATAGAGATCAGACACACTTTATACGCGATTCTTATGTGATAAAGAAGTCTTATGGGTGGAGAAATTTCAACAAAACCTTCAATATAGATGACTATTGACCAAAGGCTTTTTGATGGACCAAGGTTTCATGTCTTAGTGATTAATATTGGTTGATAATTCACATAAGCTAATTTAAGGGGAGGATTAAATGTATAGTTTGTAAACTAGTATACTCTTGTTAGTAGTAATATTCATTATATGGTAGGTTATCTTTCTTTCGTTGGTATTATACTATTCTAGATCTAGTAAAAATAGTGTCTTTGAATAGTTTTGTAGTATATTTTGTGTATGGCTTAACGTTTTCAGGTTATACTTGGATTGCATTGGAGCATGGATTAAAGTTGGACTGAAGTTGTGCAAAAGTTAATTCTGGTATTGTCTGTTTTAATTCTGGTAGTTTACTAGTTACATTCTGGTAAGTTTATTTCGTAGTTCTGACAATAATTGTTAATACTGGTTGACTTGATTAAGTCTTGTTATGCCATTATTAATCCCTGGTTTGCTTATTGTTTAGTTTCTGACAATATATTGATAATACTGTTGACTGATTTTAGTTGGTAGGCCAATATTAATCCTGGAAAAATAGTCGTTAGTACTGTTTGGTCTCACAGCTTTGACTTTTCACTAAATATGACCGTTATAGCAAATTGCGGGGATATTTAAGCGGATAATGATACAAATTGGATATTTACTGTTTTATCTCAACTAAAATAGTTTTCTTCATTAAAAAGAGCCTATTTTCTCGGAGGAACAATTGAAATTCATTATTATTCGCATATAAAGTCAATTAGAAGCTATACTCAGTACTAAGTTACCAAAGCGCGTCAAACCCAGTTGATAATCACCAACAATCACAACCTCGTTACTATAATTCCAAAAGAATGGCTTCACTGAAATACTGCGACAAGCATAACCAAGTGGGATTCTTAAAAAACCTGAAAAAAGTGCAGGGTTTGCAGAGATAGTAGATTTCTTAAAAGGCTCGCATATCAGGTATGCCTTGACTCACAATCCTACTATCCATGATTCCCTAGTCAAACAGTTTTGGCAGACTGCAACTGCCTCAACTCTTGTTGATGGGACTCTAGAACTAAGAGCAACCATAGATACTCTTGAGTATACAATCACTGAGGCATCTGTTCGAAGTAAGCTTCAATTAGCTGATGCTTCAGGGATTTCTATGTTTCCAAATACTGAAATTTTTGGGGGAATGAGGAATATGGGGTATCCAACTGATGGTTCTTTTACTTTTTGGAAAAGCTTTTTCACACCCCAATGGCGATTTTTGGTGCATCATATTTTACACTGCATAAGCCCTAAAAGTGGTGGATGGGATCAATTTGGTAGTAATATTGTAATTGCTTTGATTTGTCTTTCCACTAGCAGGGTTTATAACTTTTCAAAATTGATTTTTAATGGAATGGTGGCTAATTGAAAAGTATTTCTAAGGTTTTTTGTACCCACGCTTCTATACATGTGTTGGAAATACAAACTGAGAATAAACACCCTTATTTGGTTGTGGCCTTGACCAAAAAGATTTTTGGAAACATGAAAAGGGGTTTTCGGGGGGTACCAAGACCTTTATTGCCTGCTATGTTGCTTGTTGTTGATCAAAGTGCAAGACCAGCAAATCAAGTTGAGGATACATATCTTCTGAACCATTACTTCAACTTCACCCCTACACATGTAGCAGAACCTACCCTGTACCTGCACCAACAACTCACTCGTCATCACCTTCACCTGAACCTGAAAAAAAACGAAACCACTAACCAAACAAAAAACAAACACGAAATAACTATTAAAACTAACAAAAACTAAACCCACCCGTGGCGAATGATACCAAATGTCGTCACCAAATAATCACTTTCACTTCATATTGAAACACAAGAAATAAAGATGAGATAAAATGGAAGAAGTTTAGAGAGAAGTTAGAGAGAGAAAGGTAGAGAGAAGAAAAAGATGGATGATTACTTGCAAAATTACAAATGAGAATTAACAAGAACCAACCCCCTCTCCATACTTGGAGAGGGGTATTTATACTTAATACCAAGAGGCTTTCATGCCTTGGTATTTCTACGGGCCGGGCTCGGGATTACTTGGGCTTTCGCCCGATACACGTGACCGGTTAGATTACATTTAAGAGCCCGTTTACCCGTGTAGCCTATTACAACGTATATTATTTTAGTGACCGAGACCTAATATAATTATGAACGAACTTCCATTGTTCGACTCAATATTTTGAGGCTAACAATCCCACCTACATATTGTATAATTATAAATTATAATTGATTTGTTTTCTTTTTATTTCATAAACTAGAGAAACTCCCAATAAAAAAAGAAAAAACAATTCAAGGTCTATGTATCTGGTTATGTACCTTAATTATTTTTCAATCACATAATTCCCATCATGTTACGTATGAATAATTAAGATTGGTGACCAACATCTTATGAAATTCAATGTTTTCTAGTAAAAGTGAAAATTCAACGAAAGGATCATTAATTTTGCAGATTTCGAGTTTGATTTCTTCTTCTATTAGAAAATCACGCCGTCCTCTTATTGAAAGTAATTCAGAAAATAGTGGAAATATCGATACGAAATCGGATTTTCGCAGATCTCAGTGTTCATTTTCATTCACTTTCATTTGATTATTTGTTCATACCAAACACAAGAATAATTTTTTCTTACTCATTCCACTACCAGACTTTGTGTATATACCAAACAATGGAATTATTTCTTTTCTTAAAACTCATTCTCTTTCTCTGCAATTCTATTCTAAGCTTTGTTTCCATTCTTTGTGATTCAGTTGTACCAAACGTCATCTTAAAACTTGTACAGAACTCACCGCTGGTATACAAAGAGAAAATGTAGAGGACATATTAACTTAAACATGGCCAGTTGAACCAGCCCTAACAGACTTGTAGTTTAGGAGTTAGGTCTTTTTCGCAGGACTGATGTAAACTAGAAATTAACAGCTTTGACACTTAAAAATGTTTTAGCAATTTGACACCATTTTCATAAAAACCATGGTGGTAGGAACAAATTATCGGATTAATAGACTCAAATATCTTTCCATGGACATAAAAACCAAATCGAGACTATTTACGATTTAGAAGATACGGTCATCTAAAGCCGGATGAAAATCTAAAAACCAATAAGCTTTTGTATTAGGGCTTGTAAATGTTTGCAAAGTGGGCAAAACTAATCCCTAACGTTTTATAAACTTTATAAAACACCAAGTACAATATATAGTCTATATATAAAAACTTTATAAAAACTCATTTGCATATTTACGTTCGTATTTATAAGACCTAAGAGGCAACGATATTTTAGGTTGCTTCTAGGATTTCCTCGGCTTCTATCGTCTTATTTTCTCGGCTATTATCACTTTGCTTAAGGTGAGTTCTCACAGCCCCTCTTTTACTGTTTTTACGATTTTGGGGTGAAAAGCATGATGTGTCATACTTAAACTTGCTATGCTCGTACTTTTACGTACTTGAACTTTTGAACATGCTTGAACTTGTTAAACATTTGATTCCATTGAATTTATTGAGCCTTAAAAACGCGTTGAACTTTGAACTTGGTATGTATGTTGTTTGATGCTTGGAACGCACCACTACTTTTAGCTCACTATATCCTCCTCAACTGGATTGAGACGTTAGTACTTATGTATAGTGCTATTAGGAGATTAGCCCATTCTCACTCTCCGCACAAGGGTGCATAGTACTAAGTATTTGTGCCACACTATACAACTGAAACTTGTTTGGATGTTTGGAACGGACAGGCTGAATACGTTTAAGTAGTGCCTTACATAAACACTATAAGATACATATATTGATTGTGTTAGGTTACTTTTGGTAATGGGAACTGTCTTCGAAAAACTTAATGTGGACACTAGACAGGGGATTGAATAGTTTACAAGTTAATTGGCGTTTTAAAACTTTGTTTGTAAAACCGTTTGATTCGAGTATGTGTGATATCAACCAACGATATGAACAACCAATATATCTAACTACATGCAATTTAATCACAACACAAGCAATAAATAAGGAACATAAATAAAAGATAAGAGATAGAACAATCAAACCACAACACCAAGAATTATAGTTGTTCGGATATGAAGCTCTTCTTCGCCCTACGCCACTCCCCAAGTATCCGAATTGAGATTTCACTATGTCAACAAGCTTCTTTCAGGCGGATAAAACCGTTTACAAGTCGCTTACGTTGTTTTCCGACACTAAGCTAAATGTTGAGTCCTAATCTTAGCTAGAACCAATCTACCACTTCACAAGTGTATTTTAAGGACTAAACTGCTAATTGACACTCAATCAATACTTTCGGAATTATACACTATCCGGATTTACACAATCACACAAGATCTAGAAAATAGAGGTTTGGATTTAGAAGAAGATAAAAGAAATCACTAATCTATAACACTTCGTTTCTTGGCGAATACGAGAGTTCTTCTCTTTCACTTGATAGAAGAAGGAAGATGATGAGATTGGATCACTTGAAACAAGATTAAACTTAGTTAGTGATCAAGAGATTTAGAGAGAGAAATGGGATTTTAGTGAGAGAAAGAGATTTGAAAAATCTGTGCAAAGAGGTCTGAAAATCAGTAAGGACTAGGCAAATATTATAGCCCTAAAAATGGTAACTTCCTCTTTGCAGGTTTCCCAACTTCCAAGATAAATTGGGGGCCGTTCTGCCTATCAGGAGGCCGCCCCTAGGTAGACTCTCCCATTTTTGTCCTGTAGTGGGGAAGGTAAAATCTGATGTAGAAGGTTCCATTTTGGGGGGGGGGGAAATCAGATTTGAATTTTTTATGTTTAATTATAACATTTCTTTAATAAATAAAAATATTTTGTATATTTTTATTTTGTGAAAATATGTTTGTATAAAAGTTAGGATTAAGAAGAAAATAAAATATTTTCCTGATCACTAATCATGTTTAATGATTTGTTTATACATACCTTAAGTGATTTACGTCGAAATGGAAGTTTACGATTAATAACATGTAAACGTTTATTTCTATCGTAGATGTTTTTAAATTTTGTCATCTTCAAAACGTAGAGGAGTCGAAAACTATAAATAACGTCTTAGACATTATTTGTATTAACAATCTCTCCCTTTTTGATTATGACAAAATATAAACTCATTTTTCATAAAAATAAAATATTCAAGTTATTAATGAGTTTTAATCCATTTCTCCCTATTTTTCTCGAATCCAAAAAGGTAGATCGTCGAGTTGAGAAGAGAAAGAAATCGACGATGCTAAAGCTCCCCCTTGATGTATTCTCCCCTTCGTTTGGGGCACCAAACGAGTTAGAGAAAGCAAGTGCAATATATATTCCAACTTTTAGCAATATAATGACAAATATATAGAGAGAGATATGGCCTAATAGAAAAGAAGTATCCAACTAGAAGTATGCACACAAATCACCTATAATAATAGAAATTCATTCATTCATAAAGCAAATTCATACTTGAAAAGTATGAATATTACAAGACTAAATTTAAAAGCATAACATAAATAAATATTTTAAACTAGAGCTAGATTAGATGATTCTTGATGTCTAGGAGATGCCAAAAGCAAAAAATGGGATGTCATTAATTTAGAGGTGATAAAGGAGAGGTTGGTGAGGCATTGTTGGGTGGAGCATGAAATTAAGTTGGAGGACGAGTGAGGAGGGACTCAATTCGATGAATGTCATCTCTTAACCTATGAAATAAAGTTAGGGTATACATGCAACAATGATAAAAACCGGAATGAAATGTAACTTGGTTATTTGTGGTGGGATGAATTATGGTTGTTAATGGTGAAGGTGACAATTGGAAGAGTTTGTGTAGAAGCATTTGCTACACGTTGAAGTTCGATTTCAATGACGTTGGGTATGCGATGAAGTTAATTTAGTTCATTCACGATTTGCTCCCTATTTTGATTTGATGAATGAGAGGTTGGTGATTGAGGATTGGAAATGTTTGGAGAATGTGGTGGCGAAATGTTGGGTGAAAGAGGAGGTGAAGGTGGTTTATAACACCCAAATTATACATGTTTTCGGTGGTGTTATTTGTATATATTTAATCATTTCTCATGAACTTTCGATACTTAACAGCATGAAATATGTGCAGGTTCACTTGAAGACATTCCGAGGATAAACACAACAAAGATCGAGTAATTATACACTTCGGGAAGACATTATACAAGAAAAGAAAAAGAATCTAGCCTAAAGTGCAAATATGCGCCGCACTTACCAATTGTGCGTCGCACTTATCCTTAGAGTCATGGAAATAAAGACTCAGTCAAATGAACGCATTAACTCCATAAGTACGCCGCACACTTTCCTTTGTGTGTTGCACTTCCTATCTGACATTGAAGAATAAATGAAGACATAAATACTACTGCATTAATACCCTAAGTACGCCGCACACTTTCCTTTGTGTGTTGCACTTCCTATCTGACATTGAAGAATAAATGAAGACATAAATACTACTGCATTAATACCCTAAGTACGCCGCACAAATTCTTTTGTGCGCCACACTTCTCCAATAAACATTTAATTCCATCGCATTTAATCACCAAGTACGCCGCACATTTTTCCTAGTGCGCCGCACTTTCACCTAAAACTCAGCCTATAAATAGAGGATGAATTTCAATCCATTTCATTTATCTCTCAATCATCCTCTCATACACTCTTCAATTAATACACACACTTATCCCCCTTATGAAGTCCTAAACACTTTCCAAGCA
>BQNB010072126.1:0-32536 GCA_026074375.1 Tanacetum coccineum
AGAGAGAGAGAATCTTGAAAAAAAGAGAAACTCTAAGCTGATTATCTCTTTATATAGCAGCTCACGGGAATCGTCTCTTGGCAATGATAGTCCCTGAAGAAACACAAACTAGACACTTCAACTAAAAGTTAGAAATTAGTGTGATAAAATTTACATAATATCCCTTTAGGTTATATAAGCTTGACATTAATCATAATAACTTTCAACACCCTCCCTCAAGCTTATAAACCAAATAAGTTTTTCAAAGTAAGTTTTGAACACAAGAAATTATGATGATAACTTCCTAGACCTTTTAGTAAATATATCAGTTACATGATTCTCATAATCAACCTTAACAATTTTTATCAAACCTGAAGCAACTTTATCCCTTATCAAATAAACACACAGGATTATCTGCTATATGAATAACAGAGCTGCTATCACATAACAATGAAACAGGAATAACATTCTCAACATTCAAATCTTTCAAGATTTTAACAATCCACATCACCTCACATGTTGCAGAAACCATAGATCTATATTCTGCTTCAGCAGATGATCTAGATAAAATGGCTTGCTTTTTACTCTTCCATGACACTATACCACCAAACACAAAAATACAATAACCTGAAATTGATCTCCTAGTCATTTTACACGTAGCCCATTCTAAGTCCGCATAAGCATTAATAGACCAAACAATAGACTTAGTATATACAATACATGCACCAGGTGCATATTTAAGATACTTAAGCACCCTCAAGGCAACTTCAAAATCTTATTAACATGGTGAATGTATATGTTGACTAAGACAATGAACAACATATGATATATCAGGTCTAGTATTGCACAACTAAATCAACTTACCAACAATTTTTTGATAAGTTATGATATTTTTTAAAAACTTATAATCATCAGTTTCTTTTTGAGCCAAAACATTATTTTTAGACATGGGAGTTACTATAGGCTTACAAGCAAGAATACCTTACTCATGTAACAGTTCAATTCAATACTTTCTGTGATTTAGACATAAACCATTTTGCATTTTTAAAACTTCTATACCTAAAAAAAACTTTAGCTCCCCAAGATCTTTAATTTTAAATTTTTTATTCAAAAAAACTTTAAACTTAAAGATTTCTTCAACATTATTTCCAGTAACCACAATGTCATCCACATAGACTAACTAAGCAAGAAATAAGCCATCTTTGTTCTTTACAAACAAAGAGTGATCATTTTTACTTTGTATAAAACCAACTTCATCAAGAGCCTCAATAAGCTTTTGATTCCACTGTCTAGGTGCATGTTTTAAACCATATAAGGACTTAATCAATTTATAAACTTTTTCTTATTCTTATCAGAAACCAAAAGGTGGCACCATATAAACCACTTCAGATAAGTCACCGTAAAGAAATGCATTATTAACATGCATTTGATAAAGACCCCAAGAATTTTGAACATCCATGTTTATAAGACATCTTACAGTCCCCATTTTAACCATAAGACTAAAAGTCTCATCATAATCTTTACATTCTTTCTGACTATAACCTTTAGCCATCAACCTAGCTTTGTATCTATCAATTTCACCATTTGCCTTATATTTGATTTATAACCCCACTTACACCCAATAGCTTTTCTATTAACAAGTAAATCAGTACGAACCCATGTATTATTAAGATATAAGGCTTCCATTTCATTATTTATAGCCTAAACCCAATTAGCATTTTTAATAGCATCATTATAAAAACTAGGCTCAAATTTATTCAAATTAGATATGAAACAACAATTATCAGCAGATAACTTAGTATGATTAACAAATATGTTCAAACCATATTTAACTCTATCATCAAGCACATAATCATTTAACTTTTCAGGTAACTTAGACACTCTACTAGTTCTTTTAGTAGTCACAATATCAAGGTTATCCACATCTGCCCTATTGCTAGAATCAAAAGTAGGAACCTGGGTGTTAAATAATGGGACATTGCCTTTATAGAAGAGATTTTCATCCATAGATGATGCAGTATGGCCAAAATCAGAAGGCCGTTCCACTGCAGTTACAACTGATTGTTGGTCCACAGTTACCTCCCATGCATCATCAGATGGCCCATTTCCATCATCATCAGGACTTGAGGTATTTTGTTTGCCAGACTCAAACATATCAAAGAAATTTTGATTATTGCATCATTTTCAAAAAATTCTTTATCTGATTCATTTATAAGGAAATATAGTTTCATAAAACTTGACATCTCTTGAAAAAATATGACTTCTATTTTTCAAACTTAGCAACTTATAAGCCTTTTTTGAACTTGAATAACCAATTAAAATACACTTCTCAGACTTAGAAGAAAACTTGTCAGGATTGTTTAAAACACAAGCATCCAAAACATCTCAAATGGGAATGGGAAGGTTCTCTGAGTACACCATCAGTGACTGAAACTATATATATATATATATATATATATATATATACTATAAATTTATAAATGTATAGTAAAATATATATATATATATGTATATATACTAAGAGCAGGCACAATACATGCCCATTGTCTTTTAAAAAGTGGTTAACTCATTTCCCGAATCATCTAGAATCCAGGTTCATTCATCCGTGATCATGAACCTGCGAAACTATACGTTCAAGTGTTTAAGACAATGACAATAATTGTAACCCATGGAGTGGGGCGTGTGGAGTGAGCGGGTAGTAGTGGATGCTTTAAGAAATGGGAAAATAACATATAAGTAATGTACACGACTGCATTGGTATAAAAGAATTTCTATATATATTATATGTAAGTATACCATATGGTAATATAATAAAATATAAAATATAATATGTATAGTATATATATATATGTATGATATAAAGTATACTATAAAACATATATATGCGTATAATACGTCTATCTATATATAATAATGTATAATATATATAATTAGAAAATATGTATATATATTAATATTAAATGTAATGCGTACTATAAGATCAAGCACAATACATGCCCATTGTCTTTTAAAAAGTGGTTAACTCATTTCCCGAATCATCTAGAATCCAGGTTCATTCATCCGTGATCATGAACCTGCGAAACTATACGTTCAAGTGTTTAAGACAATGACAATAATGTACCCAACGGTGTCGGTGTGAAAAGAATGGGAGAAATAACATATAAGTTATGTACACGGACCGCATTGGTATAAACGAATTTCTTTGTGCATTTCACTTATACAATTGAACACCTATTTTTTCGATTCTTCAGACACCGACATCGTTAAGTACAAAGATTCATAATTAAATACCGTAAACTCAAAAGAACGTGCAATTCCGTGCACAAATGGGCTCAAATATCGAATAGTTTGTAGATGTCCAAACCAAAAAAGGTGAATTCAATGAATCATCATAGCCTAAAGGAATTACCTAAGGAAAAAGTATATAACGATTTCAGTGACTTACCCGAATAAAGAATCGTATTTCAGTTCAAAATTGTTCTTCACCCACAATCGGCACATGAGAAATTTAACAAAAAAGGTTATCAAAAAGAACACAATAAAATGTATGTAGACGTTGAGATGAGTGAAGTATAAATTCTGTAACATCACATGTACAAATATTCGAAGCAATAGAAGGAACCAGAAATCCATCAGGTAAGGTAAACCAACGCTACTACAACCGTTGGCATGTTCATTGGCTAATTAAAATACGACATCATGATGCGCCATTAATAATGATTTACATCAACATTTAAGGATGTAATGATAATAAACCGAGGCTCATGTCTGCAAACTTGAAAGCATGACGAAATGAAGGCCATAGTTGCAACCATTAAAACTATGAGGTTGCCATCCCAACGTACGTCATCTCGCTAACAACACTTTGCAACACATGAATACGGACATAAACCATCATCGCCTTACTAAGTTTCAGTGAGTTTTCATATTTAACCCAAAAAAGTAGTTCATGTGCGAATACAACAGTTATACAACCATAAAGCAACAGATAAAACATGTGAAACACGAATAAGCCATAAAAAATCAGGCACGACAACATCACAATCATAAAGTAGCATATCAAACTCTTCACAAACAAAAAGCACACATGTAATTACCAAAACACAAAAAATAAACATCATAAGCAACAACCAACGTCAAAAGCACCATGACACGTATCAAAAGTTTTATGAGAAGTCGGATAAAAAAGAAAAACATAAAAAATCAACGTTAGAAGATGATCACGGAGAAAGAAAACCTGATTCAAGATGCTTCAAGGAATAAGTCGGTATGAGTTGGTAGACGGTATATCAAAGGCCAAAAAGAAATAACAGGTCGAATGAATTTTGGGTAACAAAAGTATCCAAAGTATTCCAAAACTGCGGCTTAGGTCTGCAAGAAATAAATATCGTCAACAAACATACTTCATGGCTGCAACCACAAGCCTTAGTGGCTACCCTGCCATAAGACGAACATGTGCAACGACAATTTAACAGCCGCAACGCATACAACAATCATCATCGCCGAAGACGTGACACGCATAGTCACACACACTACATACACAATCAATCGAGTCTTCTGGATTACTCTCTAACACAGACAACTCTCACCCGATTTTGACGAAGTAAACAACGTAAGACCTATACCCATACTTGGTAAAGATAAAGGACGTATGCCTTATGCATCGTTAACTTAGAATACCACAAAGCTCATATCCAAAGTCAAGAAAGTGCTACAACACACCACCCTTGGCTGCATCCGCAACCTGCAACAGATACCCCGCCAACAGATGGAATTCAACAAACAACACATTAAAAAGAAGCAACTGCAGAGACTAATAATTATTGCTCGAAGTAGAACTTTAAACACAAATCACATCAGCCACAAATAGAGATCATAACGCTCCAACACCAAAGCGTACTCACACATGCCAACAGAAATCAACATTGATCAGATTAAATATTGATAAATACAATAATTATACGCAGATAAAAAGATACATGATACAGACTTACAACGGCTCAGGTCTGCGAACATAAAAGCTAAAGGCAACATTGGTATCGGCTGCCACCTCAGTCTGGGTGAGGATACCAAGCCAAGACACTAATGCCGACATACTACAACCATCAAACATGTAACGACAAACAATCGACATCATCGCCAAAATCGGAAATAAAAACAGATAGCCAGTTGCATTTATTTTGAAAAATATACGTGTTTACCAACACATTCCAAATAATGCACACCACATATTAATGTTCAAACACGTCAATGGGTCCAAAAGGAAGAAGCCAAATTATAGAAAGAAACTCATTAAACGACTAAGACAACGGTGCCGGTGCAAACCTGAACCACCACAGACTGCCAACACCAGCCCAAAGAGCATAAACAACAAAATCCCATACGGAATGCCGGCCATGGCTGCAAACCTGATCCCAAACAGGCTGCCCCGCCAAGACACCAAGACTCGGTAGAAGACTGAAAGTTAGGAAACCATCATAGCCATTCGAAGAAACAAATGGACAAACTAATTCAGCGGCTAAAACGACGTCACTTTAGTCCTTTTGGATGCACGTAATTTTAACGGGATAAAATGTTACAAAAAGTTGATCATTGTCACCCACAAAAACTTTGCAACACAAAACACCAGACGGAATACCAGCCATGGCTGCAAACTCGACATAAGTCAGGCTGCCCCGCTAAGATACCGACATTCATTAGAAGGCGCAAACGCAGGTAAACATCATAGCCATTTCCGCAAACAAATAGCCAACTACATTTACTTTCACAAATATACTCACATAGCAACTGATTCCAAATCATCTAGAGCATACAACAATGTCGCAATGCAAAAACATCACACCAAATACCGACCATGGCTGCAAGCCTGGTCGAAAAAAGGTTGCCCCGTCAACAACACCATCACACCCATTTGTTTTCACAAACATAGATATCACAAATATAAAGAACAAACCTCCAAATCCAATCCAAACCCCAACTTACCGTAGGCCAATCTCAGAAACCACAAACAACAAAAAAACCCAAATCAAAACCCCAAGTTATTACAAACCCCAAGCTTCTGCAACCCAACCTGACAAAATACCTAATCACCCCCCCCCCCCTAAAAAAAGAGAAACGATCGAGTGAGAGTATCTAGGAATGTGTCAGAGTGTATTTGGAAAGACTCAGTTGTGTGTATGTGTGTGTAATGTAGGTGGATAAAGAAGAAAAAAATAAAAAAGGGGTCTGACCCAATTTTTTCTCACCCGGGAGCTAACACTGTGTTCTCGAGTATGAGTAAAGAAAGAAAAGGAAAGAAAATGAAAAGAAATAAAAAAATTGGTGTTCTTAAGTTGCACTTAAAGAAGAAAAAGAAAAGAAAATAAATGAAAACTATATGTGCGATGTTGGTGTGAGGAGTTGTCCCTAAAAGGTAATACATGGGGGTGCGTGTCGGGCTAGCGAGTTAAGTTGCACTTAAAGAAGAAAAAGAAAAGAAAATAAATGAAAAATATTGTAATTTGGTTAGTTTTCTAAAGTAAAGTGTTTCCTCTCAAAATTGGGGTGAAACACTTTACTTCCTTTTACTTTACATTTCTTTATTAAGAAAACTCGAGAAAACACCGTGTAAGGGAATGAGTTTTGAGCTAATTACATTTCTGACCCAATTTTGCAAACTTGCTTTAAGGAATGTCTCAAAATTAAATCATTCGTCTAATTGCCAAAAAAAAACAACACCTATGTAACTTCATAAAAGAAAAATCCCATTTTGCAATTTTTTTTTTATCTAAGGGGGTGTTTGGCTAAGCTTATGAGTTGGGCTTAGGCTTATGTTATATAAGTGGCTTATGACTTATATATCGTAAGCTTATAAGCCCACGTTGAGTGTTTGGATTAGCTTAGTATTTAGTAAGTTTATAACTTTAAATGTTTGGTTTAATTTAAAGTGGTAAATTACTATAAGAGACATAGGTTGAAAAATATTAATGTTAAATAAAGTATAATGAAATTTGTAATTTATAATGTAACATGTTATATAAGCATGTTATATAAGCCCAACTTATTTAAAAAAGCCACACTTTTATTGTTTATCAAAAGCTACCCACTCATATAAGCTTAGTAAAACACTTAGACCCTAATTCGCATGAGCAATTGGCCGAATGGTTTAATTTTGAAGCAATCCTTGAAACAAACATGTTCACCGAGCACAAATGTGATTAGGCCATGAGTTTTTATATAATTTTCTGTTAGAAATTTACCAATTGCACAAATGTTGTAAACAAGCCCTTTTGAATTGAATACCACTACAAGTCTTGTGATTGAAGTACCAGTTCCCACATAATAAAATTATTAAGATAACCCTCGATTCATCATCCTTGCCGCTAAATATCTAACCGCTCAATTGCAGGTAAATTTACTTTGTATCTTCCCGTGTGGATTAATAATTAGGGTTTCCATAATCTTTAAAGGAAATCTATTTCACTTGTAGTATTTACTACACCTACCAGCTGTTTGTCAAAATGTCTCACTAAAAGCTCCTTGCCAAACATATCCCTAGTGGTACGTGCCAATCAACTCTCGTCGGAGACATTTGTGAGATAGGTGGTGCTATAGGTGTGTCAAAATATTGCCCCTCTAAAAAAATAGTGTATTTTGTTTTCGTTTTCTTTATCGGTTAAAACTAACTAGTAACGATGTAGAATAGTTTTGCCATGTCACCGTTTTATTTGTTGATTCTGTGCATATATTTCAAGAGTTTAAAGGTGCGTTTGCTAAGAAACCGCAAATACTCACTTTTTTTAAATGCTTTTCCAAACACTATTATCTAAATATTTTATTATTTGCATTTCTGCAAGTGCAGTAATCAGGTAAAATTGACTCTAAAACGAATCCCCAGCCACCATCTAAGTATAATTTTATATCAGTGTCAATACTTATAACTGGTTTTCATGTGCCGTTAAACTCATACTAATATGCTGTAGATTAGTGATGGAGGGAGAAGTATTAATAGGCGATGAAATGGATACGAACGATATCAACAGCAATCAGAAAGAGACTGCTGAGTTAGCGTCTGATGCTAATGCAACAGAGGATCATAACATGGGGTGCAGCCAAGAGAATCAAGCAGAAGATAGTAATGGTGAAGAAGATGATGATGACGAGGAAGAAGAAGAAGAAGATGCAGAAGGAGCATATACATTTAGATTTGAAGAAGATGTAAATCCTTTGGCGCTCACAGAGGTCGATGCTAATGGGGTTCAGCCTTACGAGCATTTGGAGCGCATCGAGTATGAAGCTTTGGCAGCTAAAACGCGTAAAGCAAACCTCAATTACGACCTTCAGGAGTACTAATCATCCTTAAACTCATTTCCATCGTGTTACATTACGTCATAATGATGATCTAAAGTTAATTATTTGAATTGTGGCAGTGTGCCAGCGGAAAAGAGGTTGAGACAAGAGGATAATCCTCAAGCACTCTTCGATAATTTATTGGCGGAAATGACAAAGTCAAGAAGAAAGTCAAAGAAGGTATGGCATATGATTTTAAGTAACAAGCTTACTTTATTGGTTTTCATGATGCAAATGGCTCCTTTCAAGTAATATATACTCAAAAAAACCTTGTTATCAAGTTTTTGGCTACTTTGTAGCTCAATATGTACATTTTTTTTTCAAGGAAATCTTATGAGCTAACTTATGTGTTTCTCATCAAGCTATTAAGTTTCAACATGCTTAGTTAGTTTCTAGTTGCTAACTATCTTCTTTTTTATTTGACGGACACCATTTATGACAGATGAGGAGAAGAGGTAGGAGGGTAGGTTCAAGGAATAAACTTAGTCCAGAGATTACACGCAAATTAGGTGATGCTACACTATACTATGTGCATGGGAGATATGAAGAGGTACAGTGACACACACACAAAGACGTACTTCATTTTCTTCTTGTTTGTAATGGTTTTTTCCTTTTTGGAACCTTAGGCTATAACTCTGTTGAAGGAACTCATTTTGCTTTCGCCAAATCTGCCTGATTCTTATCATACACTTGGCATGATATATAATGCTATGGGGGATAAAAAGAGAGCGCTAGCCTTTTATATGCTTGCTGTACATTTAACTCCAAAGGATGCATCCATCTGGAAGCTGCTTGTAACTTGGTCTTTGTAAGTTTTCTTGCTACATAACACGCAATTTATGTATGTATATGTATTCGTAGCATACCTCTTGCAATATATGACCATGAAGCGAGACAATGTCTTTCTTCTTAGATTAACATCATCAGAATTTGACTTATATGAAAGATAAGTGTAATATCTACCATTAAGATATTTGTCATCGTTCTTGTGCTGTCCATAGACTTTGGTCTTCTAATACGCAATTATGCATGCTTGAAGCACTCCGGGCTGTATCCCGTGTTCTTGTTAGTATCAAAATTAGTTCTTTGATGATATTTTGGGTGATTGTACATATTTTCTGTTTCAAGTATTATAGAAATTTTCTAAGACGATCCTGACAAACAATGTGAGTTTACTTAGTAGAATGTTTACACACTGTTCATAAAAACATCTGTGAGTTGCAACGACAAAGAATACATGCATTCAATGTTACTTACTATATATGAAGAAGGGATAAAACATGAAACTTTTTCTGCCCTCATTAGAATGGAGGGTTAAACGTATAAAGCATCATTGAGTTGCCGAATACAGTCAAAGGAAATGTACTCTCTTTGTTCTTAGTTTGTGTTATTCCTGTAAATGTTGGTGTTTAATGGAGTGCGACTGCTTATACGATAGTTATTCACTGCAGGATATTGGTGGACCAGAGATAGAATTAGTATTGGCGTTAAATGTTTTAGTAAGATTAGTTAAATAGTCAGTAAGTCTGTGTTGGGCATGTCCTCTGCTTCTAATTGATTCAGTTGTATTTTACCCTGAACACAACTGAGCTACCTTTTTCTTTAGACGAAAATAATAATAATATTGATTATAGAATACTTATTTATTTAGAGAACAAGGAAACCGTGGACAAGCCTGTTATTGTCTTGACCGGGCGATAAGAGCAGACCCAGAAGATACTGCCCTTAGATATCACCGTGCTTCACTTTATGTTGAGCTTGGGGAACATCACAAGGCTGCTGAATCATATGAACAAATCTGGCAAGTTCGTCCTAAGAATGTTGAAGCACTGAAAACAGCAGCAACGGTTAGGAACTATCAATTTATATGTATATTTACTTAAATTGTGTTCTTTACAAGTAATTAACTTTTTGCTTATGTACAGTTGTACCAAAAAGGTGGCAAGCATGAACGCAGTGTCAACATTCTTGAAAACTATATGAATAAGAACCCAAAAGATGCTGATTTGAGTGTGGTTAATCTATTGGCTTCAATGCTTATGTCAGCAAATGAACATGAGAAAGCCCTTCACCATATTGAGTATGCACAACGTACCTGTTCTTCTGGTAAAGAATTACCAGCTGAGTTGTTGATAAAAGCGGGAATATGTCATGTTCATCTTGGAAACATGAAAAATGCCGAGGTTTGTTTATATTTTCATATAATTAATTTATTGATCACAAAAGCAACTATATCTTACTTTTTAAAACTGATAACTGATGTGTAGGATTTCTTCAGTGTATTCACACACGAGAATGTAAGTGATTGTGCTCACTTAGTTATTGAAGTTGCAGACTCATTAATGAGTGTTAAGCATCATGAATCTGCCTTGAAGTACTGCCTAATGTTCGAAGGGAGTGATGTTGGCAATAAAGTAAGTACATAATCTTATTTGACATGTGCTTATTTGTATCTATTCCTTTACAATTTTTCTAACATCTTTTGTTATCAAATTGTGTGTAGGGCCTACTTTACCTGAATATTGGGCGTTGTTACTCCTTTCTTGGTGCAAGAACACCAGCAATCCACTACCTTTACAAAGGTATGATTCAAGTTTTATGGAACTATGTTGAATTTGCCAAAATGTTGACTTTTTATGTTTCAAAACATTAATGAGATATATACAAATCAGAACTTAAAATGTAGTTATTTTCTTGACAGCGTTACATGAACGTCAGGACGACATTGATGCTAGGTTAGATCTAGTGTCACTTCTTTTAGAAGAAGATAAAGAAGATGAGAGCATTTCTGTACTTTCTCCTCCTCTTGATTCAGGTTTACTAGATTTTGCATAGAGTATCATCACTCAAAGTTTTTTTTTTTAAATTTGTTGTTGTCTAATTGTTTACTTTACATTTTCAGAATCAAGAGTTGCTTTAACCTCTGATAGGGGTAAACCCTGGTGGACTGATGTAAAAATAAAGTTAAAGCTATCTTACATTTATAAATCCAAAGGGTTGACTGAGGCATTTGTTAATGCAATATGTCCATTCGTTCAAGAAACTTTGTTTATTGAAACTATTCAACGAAAGGTGACTTTGCACATTTTCTTTTGAGACATAATTTACAGTATTTCAAATTACTTTTTCATATTTCATAGCTTATGATAAATTTGCTCGTTAGTTTAAAGGTAAAACAAAGAAAAGGATATCAAATAGCGAGTTGGAAAAAAGAGCCAGAGTATTAGATGCAGATCAAAATGAAAATGTATTTCAAGGATTTCGTCCTGTAGCTTCATCTTTAGATCTGTAAGTGTTGCCCCTGTGTTAGATATTATATTATATTTTTTAGAGTTAATTACATAAATCGTCCCTGTGGTTTGTCGGGTTTAACGGAAATCATCCCTGCGTAAGATAAACTATTTATACGATCCTCTCCCTGTTGGTTTTGACGTCCGTTTATCGGGTTTGTCCTTGAACGGATAATTCGTTAGTTAGACCGTTATTGGAAAATAACAAAATGCCGAAAATACCCTCACTACAACCACCTCTTACGTCATCTTCTTCCCTCTTCTATCATCTTCTCCCACTTCAGTTTTTTCTATCATCTTCTTCCACCTTATTTTTTTTACAAAATTTTAATTATTTCACACCTAAAAAATAGTCAACCAAATTAAAAATACAACAAACTACAAAAAAATAAACCTTAATCCAATCTAACAGATAAAATCAACAATTTCCTATAATCCAAAACAAAAAAACACAATCGTGATTCATATAAGATAATAAACCCGAATACTGCTGCCGTTTTCGTTAGCACGACAGTGGATGTAGATCGAGAAGAATCCCATTAGAAACAAAGCTGCTACTAATATTACAATTATTGTAATGATTTCTTCCACTGAGCTAAACATTCTAATACCTTTTTATTCAATTATTCACATATCTTTTCTATTTTTCTTCCACTGATGTTGTATACTCAGCTTCAAAATCCGTCTCATCTTCATAAATAAAAAAGATTCACAGCTTCAAAATCCATCTCATCTTCAAAATCCATCTCATCTTCATAAATCAAAATCAAAATCCATCTTATCTTCATAAAAAAAAGATACATAGCTTCATAAATCAAAATCCATCTCATCTTCCAAAAACCAAATTAAAAACTTTAAAACTAATCAATAACTTTATCACAACTTTAGTTTTTTTCTAACCAGATCTGGGTGGTGACGAGGGCTGACGAGGCGTTGTGGGTGGCTGGAGGTGGTGGTAACGACGTGGATGGCCGTATGTGTTGGCGAGGTGGTGGATAGAGGTGTTGGCGGGGGTGGTGGCTAGAGGTGTTGGAGGGGGTGGTGGCTGGAGGTGTTGGCGGGGGTGGTGGCTGTAGGTGATGGCCAAAGTAGTTGTGGCACCGAAGAAATATGTGGAGGAAGTATTTAATGTTAAGTTTCTGCCATTTTTATGAACAAGAACAAGAAAGATGAAATGTGTGTTATACTATAAACAATTGAGGATTGATAGGGTCTACTTTTGTGTTTGTTTGTGTGGGGTTATGTTTTTTTAAAGATTGATGGAGATTAAAATTTTAGATAGAAGAGTAAGAACACAAAGGAGAAAGAAGATCACAGTGGGATAGATTGATTATAAAGGAGAAAGAAGATGTGAAATGTCACAATTACCCTTTCATGTGCATGCCACATGACCAACTTAACGGTCAAACTAACAGAAATATCCGTCAAGGGACCAAACCCGAAACGGGTCAAAACCACAGGGAGAGGATCCGTTAAAATAGTTTGGCAGGGATGATTTCCGTTAAACCCGACAAACCACAGGGACGATTTATGTAATTAACTCTATTTTTTATTTCATATCTGTTTAAAAAAAATGAATGCTTTTACTGTTTGATTTGCAGGGCAAAAGGTCTTCGGGCAAAGAAGCTGCTTGAGAAAAGAAGATTAGAAAGGGAAGAAAGACGAGCTGAAGCACAAAAAGCTGGAGTTGAGTGGCAAAGTGATAAAGATTCGGATGATGAATCACGTGTAAGTAGTTTAGACTATCCTAAATGGAAGGATAAAATAGTAAATTATCTTGAACCGTGATTAATAATTTTGTATTTCTATCTAATTATTTGCTAAGTTGTCTCGTGTGTCAGGTATACAGAGAACCTCCCTTGCCTGATCTCTTAAAGGATGAAAAACATATTATGCTTATCATAGATGTTAGTGCTTATTACACCATTTAATGAAATTTTACTCATCCAAAATGTGCTTTCTTTCCATTCTTCTGCGTGTTTTAATAATCATCATTGCATTGTATGTCTGTCAATGTAGTTGTGCAAAGGATTAATATCAATAAAAAAATACTGGGAAGCACTGGAAGTAATCACTTCAAGTCTCAAATTGGGACACAACACCTTAACAACAGAGAAACAAGCGGAACTTCAGTCACTTGGAGCACGTAAGTCTTTAAGATCATAAAGTACAGTGTCAATGTATTCTCTATTTTCTATTTTGTGAGGTTTCAATTGAACGTGTTTTAGATTTGCAACCATAAAATGGTTTCCGAACTTTTTAATACATTTTTTAAATATCTCTATTAAAGTCTTTTGTAGTGTGAAGTTGAGCTTTTGTTGCTTTCGTTACAGAGATATCATATAATATTGATGCTCCTAAGAATGGATGGGATTGTGCTCGACACATTGTTACTCAAAATCCTTACAGCTTTGCAGCATGGAATTGCTACTATAAAGCTACGTCAAGGTGCATACTATTTCATATTCTTATATTTATAATCAATAAAAAATTTGGTTTTTGTTATAGCAGCATGGAATAGTACTATAAAGTTTTTGGTTTTTATTATAATTTTTAATAACAAAAGTGATATTAGCGAGCATGATTTTCTTTATTAAATACTTACATAAAATTATAATGTTTAAAAAAGCATAAGTGAGACCGATAGTCATAATAAACTTCTAAAGTTTTGCCGATAGGGGAGATGGGCTTGTGAAAAGATGTGGTTGTGGCAAGCTAATGACAAACTTGATGGTATTATGCATTGCAGATGCTATTAGGTCTAATCGTGGGCCATTTTTTTTTCTTTTACAAATTTACTTGTTTATTAGGTTTTATGTTACCTTTTTAAAAATTCTATGTGGCATGAATCAGATGTTACTAAACGTTTTCTGGATCTTTATGTTGAATTATCATTAATATATACTCTTTGTTGGTGTTTTCTGTCTTTTTGTTATTAGATCCAACGTGGAAAAACAAAACAGCAAATTTTTGCGTTTGAAGATTATGAAGCATAACGATTGTATCCCTCCTCTTATAATTAAAGGACATCAACTTACAGCTATCAGCCAGCATCAAGCAGCCGCAATAAATTACTTGGAAGCATATAAATTGATGCCTGAAAATGCCTTAATCAATCTTTGTGTTGGTATAATTATCTCTCGAGTCTCGACTAATATATTTTGAGTAGGATTCTGTCATTGTTCTTTCCATGTCTCAAGTAATTATGATTGTTTTTGTTTTTTCTTTAAGGAACATCTCTAATCAACCTAGCCCTCGGAAACAGACTTCAGAACAGGCATCAATGTGTGTTGCAAGGTTTAGCTTTCCTATACAACAATCTTCGCCTCTCAGAAAACAGTCAGGTGTTTCTCCTTTTCTTTTGTTCTTGCCGGGTTAATGTTTTATTAAGTAGTATAATTTATTCATGTTGTTAGTTTCAATATGATAATCACATCACAGGAATCTTTATACAACCTAGCACGAGCCTATCACCATGTTGGTCTAGTGTCGGTAGCAGTCACATACTATGAAAAGGTGCTTGCCATCCATCAAAAAGATCTCCCAATACCAAGGCTACCGAATGATGGTCCAGAAGTCACTAATAATCTCAAGCCCGGATATTGTGACCTTAAAAGAGAGGCAGCTTACAATTTGCACCTTATTTACAAAAACAGTGGATCTGTGGATCTTGCTAGGCAGGTACTCAAAGACTACTGTAGTCTTTAAGTTACGACGCATATATATGTCTTAGTTTATAACCATATAACTTGAGTCGTATGTGTTTCATTAACATCAACTTATATGTAACGTGTCTTGCCTTCAAATATGAAAGTCTTAATATCAATTATCATCGTTGCAAAGATTGAACCCGTTCTCATAATATAAAAATATATAATACATGAGGAATTGACTGTCATTGTTGAGTACAAATGGGGTTTACAGGGTTGGGGCTCGTTCAATAGAACCACCAATCACAGTTAGCAGGTTATTTCCGAAGGGGTCACTCAAATGAGATGTAAGGTTTTCTACAGGACCTTTTCCAGTCACGGCCGCTTGAATGAAGAATGCGAACATTGAGAACATTGCTAGTCTACCATTCTTGATCTCCTTAACCTTCAATAGAGCAAACTGGTCTGGGTCCTTAGCTAGACCCAATGGGTCAAATGGTCCACCAGGGTGCAGCTTGTCCTCCAAATCCTGCACGTCAAACCACTCACAATCATCAAATAATTCATTGAGTAGTATATTGAAATAGTTGACGAATTCATTCATTTACATACCAAGCCGTTGATGATTCTGTAGTATTCAGCACCGCCAACAAGTACAACCTCGGCAACGACAGCTAGGATCAAATTAATGGGGATGTTCTTCCCAAAGTAATTTAATGTGTTGCCATCGAGTAACAGAGCCCCAGTCTGCATGTATCCAGAATTTTTATTGAAATTATAATAAAAAAAGGTTTCAGCTATGTTTGTCTGAGCACGCCTTTTGTTTTACGAACCTTAAACCAGACAGCTTCAGGACCACAGTCAGCACCGTATTTGTTGAATGCCTCAGGAATAATGCAACCGGCTGCACCCAGCATTGCCCATCGTGCGTGAATTAGCTCGAATGCTTGGTATCTGTGTGACATGATAACCAACTGGTTACAACTGAATCAAACTGTGCGAGTTTTCTGGAATTGTTAGGAACTTACTTGGCAAAGTCTTCAGGTTTCTTTCCAAGTCCAAAAGGATCATAACCGTAACTGCAATAAATGTAATGTCAGTTTACTTGTAGATTGTGCATATGCGTATACATGTGTATCTATCTAACTTACTCTCCGGCAACTTCACCGTTGAGGTACTCGGGGATCTCGGATCGGTCCAAAAGACCTTCAGGCAAGAAGATTCTCCTCTCAGGACCTGTAAAATCATTGCAGATTGTTGTTAAATCACGGTAATCAACAAATAATCAAGGCAGGGGCAATGCTTTATGGAATAGTATATGTACGTCTATATTTACTATGTGTTGGGTTCAGCTTATTTGTCCGGCCTATAAGCTTATTGAGATATTGAAAAGCCAATAACCTCATCTTTAGGAGCTTATGAGCTTATCAACTTGAGCTTATGACACATTTAATTTCATAAGCTCAACTTGATACACTAGTAAAAAAAATCATGAGCTTATTAGCTTTTCAAAATTTCAATATGTTACATTAGTAAAAAAAAAGAAGCTAAAACATACACCCCCTTAGCACTTAAAATTTTAAATCAACACCACATAGTATCAGAGACGTGTATGCGAGACTGCGAGTTATATGTAGTAGCAACGAAAAACTTTAATTGGTTACTATAAATGGAAAGGACTAAAGAATCTGTTGGTTGTCTTCTACAACTATAGTAATCAAAACAGAAGAATAAGAAATGTCAGAAGTGGTTATAGTAATACTTACCATACCACTTGGCGAGTTCGTCAGAAGCTGGGGTGATAGGTACAGGCTTAGCCTTGGGAGCAGGTTTCTTCTTTTGGAAAAGTGCAACTGTCTTAAATGTGATGGGGCTCGAAGGCGAAGGAGCAGCACCGGCTTTCTTTATACCAAGGGAAGCCGCAGCAGTGGACGCTGCTAAAGATGCCATTCTTCTTCTTTCTCGGGTGTTGCCGGAAAACTTTGTAGTTGTTTGTGTTTGTATGTGATGAGAATTGTGGAGAAAGAGGGAGTTGCTAAATGGAAGTTTTGGTGGGTGTGGAGTTGACACGAGGGATGGCTGTGATTGGTCAGTAAAGGGGGGATGGAATCTGATGAGGTTATCTTATTGGATGATGAGTGTGACATGGCAGATTATGATGTCTGACATGGAATGTTTGTGGGAGCCACATTTGGTGGTTGAAGTTGTGGAAGGAAATGGTGAAGTGAGGATAACTTGACATCTCATGGCCACAAAAAGTAAAAGATTCCTATAATCCTATTTATGCAGAGTATTTGTAAAGCTTTTGAAGGTCATTTAACTGTTAATACGCCCCTTAATAGAAATACTGATATGGTATTAATCTTTTATCAGCTAGTGTAACTACTACTAAAAACAACAGCTCAACTAAAATCGGATGCTAACTTGTTTCTGTTTGCTTAAGTTTACTAGCGTTAGCATTTACAATTTGAACCCACTTCAGTTGCAGCCCTTAACTTGGTCAGTACTTACGCTACTAATTTCTACTTATCATCCCATTGTATGTGATAATGTGAAAAAGGCATACTTCATCTCAAGTAGTTTGTCTATCCTCTCATGATGGATGGTCAGTTGTTCTATACTTTAGTTCGGTCTTGTCCTAATGAAACTGTAAATTGTAAAGATAAAATGAGTATAATTGTCAACATATATCTTGTCAAAAAGAATTATCTACTTATATCAATTAGGTCTTTTGAAATTCAGAAGATATATTTTCCCCTTAAGTTGACTATATAACTAGTTACTCGTATAACATAACCACGTCACTCAGAAATCATGACACCTTTGTATAGTAATTCTCTAATCCAGCCCTTTCAGAAATCATGACACCTTTGGAAAGGCTCTCCTCTTTGATTTTCAGCTTACTACTGAGTTCTTTCAATCTGCATCGAAATTTATGTGGATATTAACTTCAAATTACCTCTGGTGTGATTTTGTTTATCTCTTGTTGTATCTATGTTGCCATGATACTTCATGATTCCCTTCAAGGCGTGTGTTACATCTTACCATCACAAATCCACAAAAACCTGAAACAGATAACTTTGCTAGCTAAATTTTACAGTTTAGTGTAGTTATGTGATCAGAAATATATTTAGCATACATGTATGATGTAGTGTTGTTCACCTCTTAACCTTAGGAGTAGAATATACATGGCATTACATAACCGATTTAATTGTAGAACCTGCAACCATGATTTGTGGATTAATGTAAGTTTGTATGACAATACTTCTATCAAATGCTACTGACTATATCATTGCAGATACAATGTTCCCACTTTGTAATTCAAATATTTTCAGACTTCAATTACTGGTTGCTACAATGTATGTTTTTCTCTGCTGCTGTTGCTTATCGTGCTTTGGATTTATAGCTCTTGTGATCGTTGCATGCATTCAATCATATATAACAAGAAAAACGAGTTTATCCTTGATGCAATGCAGCAATGGTATTAAACTTGTTTCGTACATTTAAACCCTGACCTTATGTTTACGTAAGTCTAAAGAAATTGCAAGTAAAATCACAACGTCAACGAGCTTGCAAAACGGGCAAGGATTTTCATTCTAAAATATAGCATCTACTAAATCCAACGATTGAACATTGAGCTCATAAAATAATGTACCAAAAGCAGATATATAAGATACATGATCATCCGATTGCCATAATTTAAAGTACATATTGAGTTTACAAGGTTGGGGCTCGTTCAATAGATCCACCAATCACGGTTAGCAAATTGTTTCCAAAGGGGTCACTCAAGTGAGATGCAAGGTTTTCTACTGGACCTTCACCGGTCACGTATGCTTGGATAAAGAACGCAAACATCGAGAACATTGCTAGTCTACCGTTCTTGATTTCCTTCACCTTCAATAGAGCGAACTGGTCAGGGTCGTTAGCTAGACCCAATGGGTCAAAAGGACCGCCAGGGTGCAACTTGTCCTCCAAATCCTACACATCAAACGACCCAAAATCGTTAAAGTGTTACATTAAGAAGTATATTGAAATAATTGATGAATTCATTCATTATACCAAGCCATTGGTGATTCTGTAGTATTCAGCACCGCCAACAAGTACAACCTCGGCAACGACAGCTAGGATCAAGTTAATGGGGATGTTCTTCCCGAAGTAATTCAATGTGTTGCCATCGAGTAGTAGAGCCCCCGTCTGCATGTACCCATATGAAATTATAAGATTTTTAGTATAATATTTCAGCTTTAAGTAATTTGAGCATGATTTGTGTTATACGAACCTTAAACCAGACAGCTTCAGGACCACAGTTAGCACCGTATTTGTTGAACGCCTCAGGAATAATGCAACCAGCTGCGCCCAACATTGCCCATCGTGCGTGAATTAGCTCAAAAGCTTGGTATCTGGGAGACATACAAATGTTGTAAGTAACTCAAAAACTTATTACTCAACTATGTGTATTATAGTGAGTTACAAGTGAACTTACTTGGCGAAGTTTTCTGGTTTCTTTCCAAGACCAAAAGGATCATAACCGTAACTGCATATAGTATAGTGTAAAACAAAGAGTCAAGCTACTTGTACATTGTGTAAATAAATATGGTGTGCTGCTATCTATATATAGTTTTGACTTACTCTCCAGCAACTTCACCGTTGAGGTACTCGGGGATCTCGGATCGGTCCAAAAGACCTTCTGGCAAGAAGATTCTCCTTTCAGGTCCTGTATAACCATAGCAGCTTGCTCTTAAATATTATTATCACATAGAAGCCTAGAAAATATTACTGTAAGTTGCACAAACTAGTAGTGGTCATGAGCTTATGTACATGTAAAGAAGCTAAACTACATCTGTTAAAAGAACTATTAGATTCTTAAAATTATCATCCACAACAATAAGCACACACAAGTATATATAAAGGTCTATTTAAGGTAGTTTTCTTAGGAAAATATCAAATTTTACAATTGCAAGATACCAAATAACATGAAAATAAGGTAGTTGTCTATTATAAGTAAGTTATAAAATATAAATGTTAAATTTAAACACAAAATATAAATGTTCAAGTTTCGCCAACACTTACCGTACCACTTGGCGAGCTCGTCAGAAGCCGGGGTAATAGGCGCAGGCTTAGCCTTAGGTGCAGGCTTCTTCTTTTGAAAAAGTGCCACTGTCTTAAATGTAACAGGGCTAGAAACCGAAGAAGCAGGCGTCCTAACCACGAACTTAAGCGGGTTGCCTAGCATTTCCGACACGCCTAGAGATGTCGATGCAGCTAAAGAAGCCATTATTTTTCTTTTTGGTGCTGCCCAAAAATGTTGTTAGATAAAATGTTTGTGTTGTGTTGTGTTGGTATGAGATGAGAAAAATGTGAAGTATGAGGTGCTTGCTAAATGGAAGTTTTGGTGGATGTGGACTTGCCATGTAGGATTGCTGTGATTGGTGGAATATTGGAGATGAAATCTTGTGCTGCTATTGTATTGGATTGTTGTGTTGATGTGGTGGATTATGATTTTTGTGTGGGGTCTACTTATGGAGTTTGAACTTGTGGATGAAAAATAGAACTTGCGGTAAAGAAATAAAGTTATATAGGTAAATACATAGCGAGATATAGGGTTAAAATGTTCTTTTATATTTGTTTATTTATTAAATGGACGATCATGAACAATATTTTACGTTCGTTTAGTTAAATGAACTAAATGAACAAAAGTCATGTCCGTTCATTTATGTTCGTAAACGTCTGATTACTCATTTGTTTATGATCATATATATGTTTATGTTCGCCTATCGTATCATTTTATTATATAGTTTTAAGGTTGCTTTACTTAATAAAAACACTTATAAAACACAATATGGTGTATATTTCTTGTAAATTTTATGTTAATTTGTGTTCGTTCGCTTATGTTTGTTCATTTAGTGTCTTAATGAACGAACTAAACGAACATGAACAACATTATTTCTTAATAAACGAACATGAACAAGAAAAATCGTTCGTTTAAGCGATCATGTCCGTTTATTTGTTTGGCTAAAATTAAATGAACGAACATGAATAAGGCTCCGTCCATGTTCGTCTGGTTCATTTACAGCCCAAGCGAGAGATAAGAAAATCACATAATAGATATCTAATATAATCTTGGTATCATTAATGATGTGAAAGTAATTGAACTTCGTTTTAAAAAATACAATAGAAGTTGATGAGGTATAATATGTATCCAGGACCAGCTCGTACTACGAAAGGCTGAAGACATATCTTACATATCCGGATATCCGTAGACTAGCCGTAAATCCGGATATCCAGAGACCGACTATAAATCCAATCGGGTGTAAGACGTAGTTGGCGAACTACGGACTATCCTAAGACTTAGTAAATCCTAAAGGTATTCCAAACCCAAAAAACCCCGTGGGTACCTAATAAAAGTAAAGAATATAACCTAAAACAAAAATATAAACATATACTTACCAATTTGAGATAAGGCGGTGACCTGACAACCAAGGACGACGTCCCCAAATCTAAGGCATAACCTGCGAAGCATAAAGCATGTCAAAAGGCATGACTACGGGGTAAGCATCGTATAACCCTTCGGCTAATAAGATGAGTCTCACCCCGTAATCCTCAGAAGATGACAATAGCATTCACCTAAAAATACTAAGATACAATGCCATTTAGGGGCATGTTACTTGCACTCACAACACACATAGATACAACTTATCTTCTCTTTATATTCTTACTCTCACACCTTAGGCTAATCGTGGGGTCCCTTTCTCACGGTTAGACTAGCGGTGGTTTATTGTAACAACCGACAATTTTCAGAATTTTAAATTACTATTTTACCCTTTGACTTTTTGGTTCCGGCATGACTTTTTGACATTTGACCTCTTACTGTCGCATAAAAACGATTACCGCGTAGCCGGTAAATTTTCGAAACATATTTAAATAATAAATCATATTTATTATAACTTATCTCTCATTTACAAACTTATTTTTCAAATTTATTTGACTTACAAACGAGAAGATATCTCGCAAATTGTGAAAACCGCTTACAACACGCACCGACCCGAAAATAATTAAATGGGTAAAAGCCATAAATGAACTACGTACTTACCAAAATTCCTATATATGAATAACGAACCCCATAAACACTGATCCTTCATAACTAATTGTTTGATATCGATTAACAATACATAATATTTTCGAATACTGGTAACCGGCTACCGTTTTAGGCTGTTAAACCTTATTTTTTTCTTTAAAACAATTTCCACCTATTAAATTGAAGATTTCCACGTGTATAATTTACCCTTATTTACTTACCGAACCCTTAAACCATAATCATTTTCCCTCCCAACCATTATCATTTTCCCTCCCACTGAATCATAGATATGAGTTCAATCATCAAACAATTTGTATAATGTAAGTGATAATTACTAACTTAATAGCTTTTTCATTGATAAATTGTTTCATATTTGTTGGTAATTAAAAAGCCCTAATTTTTAATTAACCCTAATTTTGTATATTTAATTTCAGGTCTTCTTCTACTACGAAGCCTTTCACAGTTAATCTTTATCACGATGGTTTGTTCATTGTAAAACCCTTTAAGTATACACATGGAGATTTTAAGGTAATAGATGATGTTGATTTTGATGGAATGCTTTATGTTCAGATGTATGATATCATTAGAAGGGTTGTTCTTGTTTCACCTACATCTTTATATTTTAAGTTAGTAGATCAACCATTGGTATGTCTTAAACCACTGAAAACAGACGAAGATGTAGGGTTGTTTGTTAAAGCATTATATGAAAATGGTTCAATAATAGATCTTTATTGTGAACACAATGGGTATGATATAATGGGGATAATACAAGACCAGTTAGCACCAAAAGACCAACTTGTTAAGACAACATTTAAGTGTAATGCTGATGATGTTGCACATACTAGTTATGAGAATTTAGATGATTTGAAAGACATTGTTGACTTTGAAGTCGAGGGTGAGGAAAATGTAGTTATTACTAGGAATACAACTGATGACCCTTGGCTTAACAAGCTTGTTGGCAATGGAACTTTCATAGGCCAAACTGATGATGCCACATCTAACTTGGGTGGTAGGTTTAACCATGAAGAAAATGACCCTGAAGATGACATTGTTGATCCTAAGTTTAAAGTCAAGCCATTTGTTCGATATCCCTCATTTGATCCTTTAACTCCATGGGATCAATGCCAACCAGTTTTAGGTATGAAGTTTGAAAATCCTTAACACCTCAAATATATGTTGGCAAACTATAAGGTAGCCAATGGTTATCAGTTATGGTTTATGCAGAATGACCACAATAAGTTGCTAGTTTATTGTGGCAGAGATGTAAGTGAGGGCAAATGTGCATTTTTAAGGGAAAGAAGCCTAAGGATAAAACAAAAGATGTTGGATGTAGTACCAACTCTAATAAAGGTGATACACTTGATGATGCTGAGTGTAGTTCCAAACCTGCAACAAAGAAGAATGGTAGGATTAGTGAAATCATAAAGAAAAAATGGAATGACAAAAAAGAATATGAAAAAAGAGATTAAAAAAGAGTGTTCCCTGCCCTTTTAGGTTGCCGGCGTCCTGGATGAGCACTGAAAAGTCATTTAAAATTAAGAGCTTATACCCAGACCATAAGTGCTGCAGAAACTATACACTTGGTAGTTTGGTTACTTATAGATGGATTGCTCACCATTATGCAAGAGAGATCATTGACAATCCAAGTTTGACCCACATATACATGCAAAACTCCATCAAGGAGAAATTCCTGCTTCATGTTAGTTTGGGTCAGTGCAAAAGAGCAAAAATATGTGCCTTGTATGATCATGAGAGGGGATTAATTGAACATTACAGCAAGTTATGGGAGTATAGGCAAGCTGTTTTGGAATCTAACCCAGGTAGTACATGTCACTTGGAGACTGAAGACAGGGATGATGATGGCAAAATTACCTTTAAAAGGATGTATATTTGCTTTAAGGGAATTAAGCAAGGTTGGTTAGATGCCTGCAGGAAGGTTATAGGATTAGATGGTTGTTTCTTGACTCACACATGCAAAGGACAGCTATTAACAGCCATTGGTAGGGATGGAAACAATCAGATGTACCCAATTGCATGGGCTGTGGTAGGTGTAGAAAACAAAGACAATTGGGCTTGGTTCCTGTCTTTGCTTCAAGAAGATTTAGAGCTTGGATATGGTGGAGGTCTCACTGTTATTTCTGATAGACACAAGGTATGGACTTACAATTCTAGTTGTTGATGTTATCTCACTGTTATTTCCAGTTATATTAACTCTAATTACAATTGCATGGGTTACTTGAAGCTGTAGCAGGTATTTTGCCTGATTCAGAGCATAGGCAGTGTGCACGGCATATATATGCCAACTTCAAAAGAAAGTGGAATGGACTTCAGTATAAGAGATTGTTTTGGGGTGCAGCCTCATGCACTGTTGATCAACAGTTTCTACTAAAGATGAAGCGAATCAAAGAACTAGATCCAGCAGCTCACAAGTGGTTAGTAGAGAGAAATCCAAACTCTTGGTGCAGAGCTTTCTTTGAAATGGACAGATGTTCTGCAGCCTTTGAAAATGGTATATCTGAGAGTTTCAATTCTAAGATTGTACCAGCAAGAGGTAAGCCAATTATTACTATGTTAGAGGATATCAGGATCTACGTAATGCAAAGAATGTGTCATATGAACAAAGTGTCCTTTAAGCTGGAAGATACAGTAACTCCACATGTTAGAAAGAGACTTGAATTATTGAAGGAGAAACAAAGGTATGCAAATGTCCCATTAAGTTTTTATCATTTAAGGTTTATTTTTAATGACCACTTGTCATATTATTCCTTCTCAGGAGTTGGCTTGTATACCCTAGTGGATTCAGAGAGGTTGAAGTGAGAAGAGGGGACTATGCATATGGAGTAAATTTGCATACAAAGCAGTGTAGTTGCAGATTCTGGGAGTTAAGTGGTATTCCATGTGTTCATGCTATGGCAGCATATTACCACATGAACATGGAACCAGAATTGGGGGTAAATAATTTTTTATCAAAGCAATCATGGTATAATGCTTATCAATACTCCATAAGGCCAGTCCCTGGGTCAAAGTTATGGAAACCTTGTGATAACCCAGCACCTTTACCACCAATTGAAAGGAAAAGACCAGGGAGACCAAGAAAACAGAGGATTAGACATCCTACAGAAGATGAGCACCATGTTTCTAGAGTTGGTAGGGTGATGCACTGTCACAATTGTTGGGAGGTTGGACACAACAAGAAAGGTTGTCAAAATTAACAAAGACCCAAACCCCCAGGCATAGGTACATCTACAAAGTCTCAGTCAGTACCAAATTCATCTGTGGATCAATCCACACCACCTGCAGGTAAACCTCTACAGTATCCAACCAATTCTAAAAGGATAGCTATTGAGCAATAAAAAAAAGAGGTAACACCAATGTGTTGGTTGGGTCAAGTAAGAAAAGAGGAACAATTAGGATTGGAAGTCCTATCAAAAGAGGAGAAGAGAACCAAGTGACAGAAGGTGGTAGTATAGATATGGTAACTTAACTGCAGAGGTAATATTTTTATTATTTTTAACCATGAATCATATTTTAATTAATTTTACAATAACTATAGATAATTTGCAATACTAATACAGGAATATCATAATAAGATGGATATGGAAGCTTTAGCTGAGGTAGAAAGGGAGAATGCAGCAGAGGAAGCAGAACAAGAAAGGATAAGACATATATGGGCTGAGAATGAAGCTAATGATTTGTATTGGGAAAATATGGCAAAAGAGTTTAGGGATGAAGAACTCCTTAGGCTAGAAGATTCATTGGATAATGCGTATTCCTTTGATACAATTTCAGACTTTCAGGATAATGAACTAAATGTGCATCAAGTGTCTGTGGACTTACCTGCTAATGAAGCTCCTGAAAACTACACCACTAAGGAAAGTCAGGCTGAAGATCCAGATCCAAAACCTATTGTGCCTACACAAGAGAGTCAAATTCAGACAAGATCCAAGATAAGGAAACAAGTAGCAACATCAACAAGTATGAGGGTTTTTGTGAAGAATAGGGGAAGATCTGAAAGGATTGCTATGATAAAGGCAAAGAAATTCAAGTTTGATGCAAATGGTACAGGATCAACTGCTGACAAAGCCTTTGATGTTTCTGAGGATGAAGAGTAGTTGTTTATGTTTTCTGATTCTGTATTTGTGCACCTTAAAACAATCTGTGTCATCTTTTGAAAACTTTGGTAGATTAGGTATGAATGGATGAAAATGGCTACTGTGAAGCCAATGAACAAGATAACATTGAAGAACTTTGTTTTGTATCCATTTAGTACCTTATGAAATGGTATCCAATGCAAAATCTATTAACTTGCCTTTTATATTGGTTGTTGCATAATTTATGTCCTCTTTTGTATACATGTCTGCCATTGTATTGGTATGTATTGAATGGGTCAAAAGTAAAGTTTTTAATTTGGGTCAAAAGCAAAGAACTAGATGTATGTCTACCATGTGCCTATTTTGGGACCATTACAAACTGAAACATAAAGGGACCAGTGGATACAAAAACATAAAATCCATTCATTAGATAACATCAGCTGAATTCACGAATACCTAGGCCCTAAACCATTACAACACAACCACTTAATCTATCTTACCAAAAGATCCACACTGAATTCACAACATTCTTCATACACATACTGCATCTAAAATAGTTTCACTAGTAGAAACAAGACAACTAAGACAACAAACATCTTCTTCCAAAAGCTTTTACTTTTCCTGCTTCAACCAGCTTTAACTCCATCTCTGTTTGATACACCTCATATTCTGCTTCTAACATCTCAAAACAATCTTGATCCCTTATCTATTCTGTGTACTCATACCTTTTATCAGGGTTTAAAGCCAAGTATAACTCAATCATCTGATTCTTATACCACCCATTATTAATCTTTGGATCAATCCAATAGAAAGAATCACAACTCCTTTTTCCAATAACCTATTACACCAATAAAAAAACAAACTTATTATATCAGCTAAAGAAGGGAGTATTATTTTACTTTCACAATACTGTAGAGCTATTTGACAACTAAGGTTTATGAAGTAAGCTCAACCCTAAAACAAATGGTAAACTATCACTTACATTTGAATTGCGACAATTAAGAAACCTGCGACATGGATTGTGAACGGTCCAAGCAGTTCGCCTCACCAATCGATTACCACACTTACATAGTCGGGGAAATCGAAGATTACTACGTGTGGCCATGATCAATGTGTGTTGTCGTGATTGATTTGGATGAGTAAACCCTAATTTTTCTTTTGGAAATGAGGTAAAAAACCGATTTTAGGGTTTTAATTAAAAAGATATAACCGTTAGGGGTGGGTCGGGTAAATGGGTGGGTATGGTAAAAGAAATTTTATTTTCTAAAAATTAATTTTTAATTCGTTTTTATTACTAAAATGTATTATTGACGTGGAAATAACCGATCCACGTGGGATTAACCTAAATCCAACCGGTTTGATTATTCATAATTAGTGTTTATGTGGTTCATTATTCATATGTAAGAATTTTGGTAAGTACGTAGTTCATTTATGGCTTTTACCCTAATTAAATTATATTTAATTATCATAATTTATTTAATAAAAATATTTAATAAAATATTTTACGTTTTATTCAAAAATGTTTGTTAAAAACGCGAATATTCGAGTCAAAGTTTTATTTTTAAGAACAACGCTTGCCCGTGACACCCATTGGGTAGGAAAAACTATTTTAAACGCAACGACGCAACTTTCGTGTTTTGAATTAATCGTTAACTAGCCTAAATGAGTCCCGAACCAATACTTTACAAAAATTACACTTTAAGTCCCTGTGGGAATATTTACAACTTTTACCCTAAATTATAATACACTTGCTACATTGTTTTTAAAACTTTACACTATATAAGGAAACCATATTAGGGCTTTACTCATTTATAACATAGCCACCACACACACCTGCTCTTTTTTCCGGTGTCGCTTTCGGCCACCAGTCGCCGCCTCCGGCCAACTCTGGCCACCTGCCGTCGACACCCACCGCGCCATCATCACCTTAACCACCGACCCACCTTCATCACCACACCACCACGCCATCTTCACATCCACCCTCACCACCACATCCTCATCACCACCGCAACCATCCCACCACCATCACCTCGTCACCACACCACCATCTTCACCCAGCCACCACGATAAGGGTGCGTTTAGTTTTAAAAATGACCCATAAGGGTGCGTTTGGTTGGCTGTGTAATAGCCATGTAGGGTGCATTTGGTTGGCTGTGTAACAACCACGTAGGGTGCATTTATAAAGACTTTATCTTATTTACTTTAACCGTGTACTCATCAACTATTTTGAACACTATGTCGATCACCCCTGATTGTTTTACTCTCCGTCTCTGAAGACGAGTTTTAAACACTCGTTCCATACTCATTAGAGCACCTGCATCGTCATGTCATCCACCACCTTGAAGATTTTGTGAGTACGCGTATTGCATCGGAAATTATTAAGTAGGATGATTTATAATCTCTTTATTTGAAAGGATTGGGACGCCTCTTCATTTAAATAAATAAATTGTAAATCACCGAACCATAAGTTTATCAATTCATTATTTACATAAATTGGGACGCTTCTTTATGCAAATAATAAATTATAAATGAGTGGGCTTAATGGTATCCAATATGACACGAGTATGAACTCAAACCCGATAATCACCGAAATCCGTTAAAAAGATCTAGAAACACAATCGTGTCTTACCACTCAGCAGAATCTTAAGGCCTCACTTGAACTACCTTATCTCATTCTTAAGTTATTACTTTTGCCGTTACAAATCCTTACGATCATGAACTGTTTGTGGAGCTAACCGACTTGTGCACTCTTGAGCTAATGAATTTGATTCATCCTGGAACTAACGACTGCGTGCAATATTCCACCGCCTATCGCATAAGCTCTCCCGCGAGCTCCTCCCATTTGTTGACCTTTATTCTGGGGATATTATTTCTCTAAATGTCCTCACTCTCCGCATCCCACCACCGTTTGTTATAGTTATTGTTGTTATGTATTCTTATACTTTTACTTATGATTCAAGACTCTATATGTTTGTGCTATGATTTTCAAATGAATAAAGTAAATATTTATTTTAATAAAGATTTTTGATGATTTCGGATATATATTTGTTCTTGTTGAGAGTATGTTAGATTTATGAGTTGCAACAAAGATGGCAATGAGGTTAGGCTAGTATTATAGTGGATTTGGTTGATTAGTTTTGGCGTAAAGGAGTTTTGGATAGTTTGGAAAATATGGTGGCGTTATGGTCAAGTCCATGGGTGATTTATAAAAATATAGTTGTTGGTCCGAGTTTTAAATGAGGGTAAACGGACGTTTAAAAATGTTTCGAAAGGTTTATTAAGTGCCGAAAGTCTTTAAAATTATTCGTGGAGCTTCTTAATATTAAAACGAAGGTTTAGGACATTTCTAAAAATAATAAGTCGTTGCTGTTGGTCGTTTCTAAATATAGCAAGTTTTTATATATATATATTTAGCAAGCTAAGGATTTTGGTTAGACGCTAGGGTTTCACTAGTACGTTTTTAGAAATATGAAAACGATTAAATTAGGGGATACTATTAACGTCCCGAGACTAAAACTTTTCTAAAATGGAAACTTTCTATAAAATAGTAACTTTTCGTAAGAACGTCGTAACATCTTCATAAACTTAATAAGTTCGTAAAAACACATTTTGTTGACTAAACTAAAGCACAAACACATATGGTTGTCTATTTCGTTATTGAACGTTGTGTGCAACGTTCCGTTATTATTATTATTTCTCGTTCTACAGCGCGTCTATTTATTAGGTCGCAATTAGAGCCGTTCGGATATACTTTGTTCGCATCGTTCGCTTGTGGTGTGTTGAGTCATTCATCCTTGAACTTCCTAAGTAAGTCGAACACTTACACCCGTTAGCCTCGTCCGATATAAATCGTCGAACCTTACAGATATCAGAAACTGGGCTCTTCCCTTAAACATTTGAAACATTTTACACACATACTCACGCGCCTACACTTTCTCCTCTGATGTTTTTCACTACCAAGAGACTTCCTTTGTAACGCGTTTATATCAACCACAAAACTTGTAATGAAATTTTTCTAAAATACTCATTTAGATGGATTATATATCTTGGTCAAACCTAGCCAAATTTTATGTATATGAGAAGTGTCGAAACATCAAATTTTGCTAAATAAAGTTATCAACGTCATGTTCAAAACCGGTTTATTAAATCTTAAATCTTTTCTTGATCACACAATCGGTTAACAAAAATCGAATCCCGGGACGGGATTCCTTTTAAGGGGTAGGTAATGTCACACCCCGCAAATTTCAGAACTTTAAATTACTATTTTACCTTTTGACTTTTTGGTTCTGACTTGACTTTTTGACCTTTTTCGGTCACATAAAAGCGATTACCGCGTAGACGGTAAATTTTTGAAACGTATTTAAATAATAAATCATAATTATTATTATTATCTCTCATTTACAATTTTTTTTTAAACTTATTTGACTTGAAAACGAGAAGATATATGTTATTCCTAAGTTGGCTTATCAAAAACGACCCGCCAAAATGAATTATTAATTATGGGGTATACTAGCGTTTGACATAAAACGACATTTCGAAAAACTTTTCAGTTTTACCTGAGACCTGAAACCAAGCAGAAAATGACTAAAATAACCTCGCAAAGTTTTGAACACCGCACGCAACGCGTACCGACACAGAAGTAATTAAATTTATATTTAATTATCACTCTTTATTAAATAAATTATTTAATATTTTATTCAAAAGCGTTTACTTAAAAACGCAAATGTTCAAATTAAAGTTTTATATTTTTACGGACAAAGCTTGCCCGTGATACCCGTTGACTACACCAAATAAATAATAAACATTAAATAAATTTTATAAAAACATTTATAAAATATAGTCAAGTAAATACACATTTTCATAGGAAAAACTATTTTAAAGGCAACGACCCAACTTTCGTGTTTTAATTTAATCGTTAACTATGCTAAACGAGTCTCGAACCATTATTTTACAAAAGATTACACTTTTGATCCCTGTGGAACTATTTACAACATTAACCCCAATTTATTTTGAACTTGCCACATTTATTTTAAACTTTTAAATATAAATAAATACCTAACCCATTAGGGTTTCACCTCATTTTATCATAACCCTAGCACACACTTATACTCTCCTCCCTCCCCTCTCACTTTCCGGCGCCTCCCCCTCTTTCTGGCCAGATTCCGCCCATCCACCGCCGCCTAAAATCATCATCTCCTCACCCCGCTGCCACTCCACCACGTTCACCCCCGTCACCACCACCACTACCTCATCGTCTTCATCCCCATCACGACCACCAACAGCTGCCACCTCCATCGGCTGCCCCACCCACGCAACCACTGTTGTACAACCACACAAGGGTGCGTTTGGGTTGCAGCCGCCACACAAGGGTGCGTTTGGTTTTCAAAGCCGCCACCACTTCATCACCTTGTTCCCACCATCTCTCTCGTCACCCTCACCACCGCCACCTTCGAAGACTATAGTCACCACGGCTGCTGCCACAGTCGACACCATCACCACTGTACGCCACTACCGCCGCCACGTCACAACCAAAACCACCACCACCTTCATTTCATATTTTCCAGGTTTGGTTGGTTAAACTTTTTATAAAAACTAATAATGAATCATGTGTGGTTTTGTTGTTTAATCTCGTTTCATTTTGTTTGATTTAATTCTCTTTTGATTCTTATGTTTCGGTCGGTAGACACACCTGTAAAGGGGTGATTGCAGTAAAATAATATATAAGTATAAGAATAGAAAATTCCCAAACTACCCTTGAGGACAAAGGAAGTAAGGAAAATTCACTCAAATATATATAATAATATAATACGTATATAAACCGGGAAGTATGATTCCCGGGTCGTTTCCCCAACGATTTATGAAAGTGAAACCACGTTCTTGTTTGGAAAATGATTTGAATGGTAACGAAGATTGATTTGATTATCTATTTCTATAAGAAAAATAAAGCAAATAACACCAAACACAATTAAATCAACTAAATTTTTACTAAAAATGCAAACGGGAAATCCTAAAAACGCGTTTAAATTATCAACTAAGGCAAAATTAATCCTAAAAATGAAATTTTTGAATGTAAATCTTAAAAATGACAAAAGAAAATTTTCTAAAAAGGAATTATATTTTTTT